>PVKE010023457.1:0-24622 GCA_004027555.1 Craseonycteris thonglongyai
CAGAACATGACATGTTTTACTTCCAGATTTAGAGTAACAAATCTAGAACCAGAAATCAAGTCCATGTTACTCATTTTTGCCACTGAATCCTGAGAGAAAATGCTTCTGTAATTGGCCTTGCAAACTAGGGCCAAAATTGGTTTTACCTGCAGCAGATAGTTTGCTTTCTGCCATGCATTTTATATTCTGGCCACATGTTAAGATTTCACTGGTCATTGGAGGATTAGCAACTGATATATTATAATCAGCTGGGATGTACTCATGCCAGAGATGGTACATTTCCTGTACCTGGTTGAGTAGCTGCTGCCATAGTTACACAAAGTGCAAGACTGGCTCTTTAGTAGTAGTCTGAGGAATGAGTAGCAAGTGTTATATTACCTCATGCTACCTATATTCCATCAGAAAACTAAATGTAATAATAGGTAGCAAAGGGTTCTGTAAGCAGATACATACTTTATTCATGTTGTTTTTTTTTTAACAATAACTAAGGGAAAGCGTCCATCCAAGTGGAGTCTTAATTCAACCCTGTGCCACTACAAAGATTACTGTGCCTTGAGACTAGGTTCTAGCCGTTACAACCAGCTTGTCTCATTCTGAATTCATACTCTGTTCATCCAAGGTCTTTCTGGTCCTGCTTACGCTTATATCCTGTGTGCTGCCGCGTTTAGATGACCAACACTCAGGGTACAGTGTGGGCACCAGGTAGCCAGAACAGTGCTGGCCACAAATTATTGGCATGGTAAAGGCAGGGTGAACCAACCTTACATCAACCATGCAGAAAGGACTCTGAGGAACAACACCTTATAGCTCTTCTCTCCAAAACATTCCCATGAAACACTTAGTTGTACAGACATGCACAACATTCTCTAAAAATAAACCTGTAGTTTGAAATTTCCGTACAGGCATTCCAACTCCTCTGGCTTACAGAACAGGAGACTTCACATCTCGCCTGGCTGGGCAGCAGCGGGGTATGTGTGTCTTACTACTTTGAGACTGTTTGCCTTGACTAGAGAGAAACTGAGCCAAGGTCTATTTGGTTTCGATGTCTAGCACATTAATAAGTTTGTTGTATTTAAATCCAGCATGTAAGTTTATCCCATTTTTGGAGGCATTTTTGAAGTATAAAAAGTCTACTATACATTTGGGAAAATTGAACAGTTTAGCTGTATTTCAATGTATTTGTATTTTACCTATAATAAAGAAGTAATAATAATCAAGTAGGGAAGGGGGGGAGGAATTCATGGAGGTATCAATGAAACAAGAATGAAAGAGTACTAGTAATTGGAGAAGTGGGATGATGGGAGTTCATTATACAATTCTGTTTACTTTGTATATATTATATATTAAAACTTTTCCATGACAAAAATCAGCTATATCAAATAGGGATTTCCCCCCACCCCCCAAACTTTTCTTAGATCTTATTTTTTTTTACCTCTTCTTAATTTTAGCTACTTCAAATTATTTTCATCCTTTTTAAAATGCACATTCCAGACATAACCATCAGGTTCCAATCAATCCAGAGGATTGGATGAAATGTATTCTATAGATCCTGATGATAATACTCACATCATTCTCAATACATGTGCTTTTGAACCTCTCAGAGTTACATGATTTTTAAAGATAAATAATAAATGTGCCTATGTGAGAAAAATAATAATCATCTTTGGTACTGAAGCAAGGTTATTTTCAAAAGATACACATTTTTCACTGCTATGTAATTTTATCAGGAAGAAATATTAATTACTTTGAAGATTCCAGTGGCATAAAAATCAGAGTCACATTTAAAAGGTTCATTAGAAAGAGTCACATAAATATTCCCATTGTCCACTGTCACTTTATGAATCCTTTGCTTTATTCCTTTGGAACACCACTTGGGTTTTGCTGATGGATCTTTAGGGTTTATAGACTGATATAGTCCTTCTCCTGTTGCCAAAGTAATTTTGTATTTATGCCAGGGGCAAACTATACACGGTCGTCCATCAAAATCCTGGGGAAGGAAATAACTGATTTAATAGTCTGACATTTCCAATGTTCACAATAAATCTCAGACTCAGAACAGAATCTGTTGCAGAAGAACCAGGTTAAAGAACAGGTCAGATTTTCTTTTTTTCCTCCCATTTACAAATTATTCAGCATAAGGCAGATTCTAATCTTAGCAGTCATCAAGTTCCTTTTCTAGTTGATTATAAACCCAGCTGTTAAGAGCTTTATCAGAAGATAAGTGGCTCAGGTAACTTAACAACATTATTGAAGCTGTGCTGTTATCTATTAAATCAGGGGTCACCAACCCCCAGGGACATGGATGTTAAGAAATGGGCCCACAGCAGAAGGTAAGTGGTGTGTGATCGAGAAAAGGTTCATCCTTATTTACAGCCACTCCCCATCGCTCACATGACAACCTGAGCTCCGCCTCCTGTCAGATCAGCAGCAGCATTATATTCGCATAGGAGCCTGAACCCTATTGTGAACTATGCATGCAAGAGATCTAAGGCTGTGCAGCTCCTTATGAGAATCTAATGTCTGATGATCTGAAGTGGAGCTGAGGCAGTGATACTAGCACTGGGGAGTGGCTGTGAATACAGATTAATGTTAGCAAGAGAGCTTTGACTGCACAGAGACCATAATAAATCAAATGCTTGCAAACTCATATCAAAGCCCAAGTGCTGGGCTCCCACTGATTCTGCATTATTGTGAGTTGCATAATTATTTCATTACTATTACAATGTAATAATAGAAATAAAGTGCACAATAAATGTAATGTGCTTGAATCATCCTGAAATCATTGCCCCCTACCCAACTCCATGGAAAATTTGTTTTCCATGAAACTGGTCCCTGGTACCAAAAAGGTTAGGGACTGCTGTATTAAATGACAGAAATGAGGCAAGGGCTCCAGTTACATCAAAAGGAAATTTCACTAGCTGCTGGAAGATTAAGCTTCAGATGTAAATTCAGGAGAGGTTACTAAAGGCATGAGTACATATGTTAACTGAAGAGTGATTTGTGATCCAAAGTAGTGTATTCTCAACTTTTTAACTGTCTTAAAGCAGTGCTTCTCAAAGTTTAGAGAGCATGGGAGTCATCCGCATCTTGTTTAAATCCAGTAGACCTGGGGCAAACACAAGCTTTTACATTTCTAGGAACTATTAGGTGATACCAATATTTCTAGTCTGTGGGCCACACTGAGTAGCAAGATCTTACAACTCTCATTATGGTCTGAAACAAAATTCTTCCACATCATCATCAAGGGTGCTTACATTTTTTCTCTATACCAAAAGTACAGGAATACTGATACTGTATTCCCACAGAAATGTTAGCAAACATTTACATTTTCAGAATTCATAAATTAATATTCATAATTTAAGTGATCATATATCATTTAATATAGAGTATAATACTAAGTTTAAGCTTATACTTTATACCAGTTAGAGAAAGAGAGAGAGAGATACCAGTTTCATTTAGTAGGAAATAAGAAATAAGGCAGCTAATTTAGGAACACAAGGAAGTAAGACAGTTTTCCTATATTTTTCCTCAGTTAAGCTTTCAAAGTGTGGTTTCTTCTTTATATATGCATATGTATGTGTGTGTGTGTGTGTGTGTATATTTTTTTATTACATCATAAAAGTAATATATACTCGTTGGAAAAATTCAAACTGCAGAAGCATATAAAGTAAAAAGTGAATGTTATTTTTTATTTTAAAAATGGGATTGCATTAGGCCTATTATTCTACAACTTGCTTTTTTAACTCAAAAATATATTGTTGTCATCCTTCCATACCAACATATATGGATGTGCTGCATCAATTTAATGGTTGCACAGTATTGCACAGCATGGCTTTTCATAATTGGTTTAAATTGTTTCCTATAGTTAAACATTTAGGCTGCTGTCAATTTATTATTACAATAAATAATTCTACAATGAACTTATTCTATATACATACGAGTATATACTTAAACATTTGTGCAATTATATATCTATAGGGTTGATATGAGACATTCATATTTCTCACATTTATCTATAAAATTGTTTTCTTTACATAGGGCTGTGAGTTCCTAGGATATAACAATTATACTCAAAGCATTAAAATATAGTCCAAACTCAAATGTAAATTACATTTGAATACTGAATGAAATCAGAATAGAAATATAAAACGTCTGAGTTTGTTGAGAATTGATTTTACATACCTCTATGTCTCCCAAATGTAAAGGTCCTCCTGAGTCTGAAAAGGAATTGAATATTACATCTAATCACTAAAAAAGAAAACAGCAACAATTGAAATTTTGAGTTTTGTGGTTAGTAAATACAAGATATACAAATGGAGAATAAATCTTACGGTAACAGCGAATATCCATAGCGTGATATTCTCCTTTGTGGTAGAAAATGACCACTTCTCTATCATGGACAACAGCTGTCATTCTTTCAGATTTTTTAATGTCATCTTCTCTGCCAACACAGACAGAAGAATATTCCTTCATTTCAGGATCTTGTTCAGAACTATCAAGATCCATGCTAGTTGAACCAAAACAAAGAAAGAAAGAAAAAGGAAATTGCATATGATCTTAACTAGTTTGGCTATGACTTAATTTCAAAGATAATCATATTATAAGTCTGCTTTCTCTGAAACTACTGGAGGCATTTTTTCTAGCTATATAAAATAAAACATTTGTAAATACTGGGTTTTCAGTTAGAGGCTCTTAAAGCTCACCAAAACTAGAGAGGCTGGACTTGTATTAAATTCATTTCAATGCATAGGATGGATATTTCAGAACTTGTGAGACACAGAGACTAAAGTTTCACTATCCTTTTATTCCCGATCAGATTTCATTGCTAAACAACATCTGCTTACTATCCTGCTGAAGGAAAGATTCTATGACAGTCTGAATAGTCTTGGACTCCTTAGCTGAGGGGGCTCACTTGGTTTTGTTTGGAGTGGACAGCCAGCTCTTACAGATCAACCAGATAACTATTCTAGCAGAAGAGGATAGGTGTGATTGGACATATTTCCTTTTTTTAAATCAAGAAATTGTCATTCTTCTGCCTAATTTGGGCATGCAAAGACATGACTTTCTCTTCAATTAATTTATAGAAGTATATAAACTCATATTTCTAAACAAAGATTTAGAAGAGGATTTTCAGGTATTCTAAGTATATATTTTCTCAACACACATATTCAGCCTATTTTTTTGAAAGCAACCCTTTCAAAGAGACAATGTATAGATTTTTAAGAACATAGTCATGGTCTGTTAATTCCATGTGAGAAAGAAACCAAGATATATCAGTGTCAGGGGTTTCAGAGGTTTTTCCTGAGGGCCTATCACATGGGGGTATTTTCTTTTTCTATGCTAGTTCCTGAACAAAACTATATAGCCTTCTCTTCAAGAATTTCTATATTTATTCTTTCTCCACTTCTAATCCCAAATCCTCTTATTCCTACCATTTTTCTATTAAAGTTGCTATCCCAAAGCTCTTGGAAACATTCCTGCTCTTCTCTATCAGGATAGATATCATGATGGTCTATAACTTTCAAAAAGTATAAAAAAACATTTATAATCTAAGGGGTGATAAAGAACTTTCTCCCTCAGGCAAGAACATATTTTGAGTCTTTGCATGTAATCAAATAAAAATCACAAGACAGAAACTGAGACCACTCAAAGGGTTTACTTTTCCCCTTTATTTCCTAATAATTATATTATCAAATATCCCTGCATGTTTTCTGCCCTCTGCTGGAGAATGGGAATCGTTAACCATCTTGACAATTCTAGCTCTGCAACTGTTAACTACAGAGAGGAATTTAGGAGTTTTCAAGTTATGGAAATCAATGGAATCACTTGGAGAGACAGTGTAAATGGAGAAGAAGGTCTAATATAATTCCTGAAGCACTGCAACATTTAGAAATCAAGTGGAAAAGAGGCAAGACCAGTATAGTGTCCAATCTATTGCTAATCAAATGAAATTCATTCTCTGCTTAGTTCTCTATCCTATATTCTCTTCAAATGGCAAATAAGTAGTAACAGCAAAAAGGGCCAGCAATCAGGTAAAATTTATTCTAGTGTTGGCCACCATTGTTTAGTACATACTTTGAATTCAAAGTATGCGTTCAACAATAAATGATACATAAAGAAAACATGGGCTTCCTAGGAATTTTTGTTGTTTCATGAAGAGTTGGGCCTACCTTATACCCTCTTCTCCTTGTAATTTCACTTACTAAACATCTACTCTCCTACAAATCAAATAGTGGTTCACATCCAAGTAAAGGCTCACATCCAGAACTATTACTCCTCGATTTTTCTTACATTTCTAAAGTTTGTATACTCTTAAATATCCTTTTGGCCAAAGACAGAAATTAATATGTGAGAAAAATCAAGACTAAGAAATCCCTCAATATTATTCATAGGGACTGATCCAAGGGTCAATTCTGCATAGATCTGATGCAGTCCTTGAATTAAAGTAATGATTCAAATACATCACTATATACCGTAAGATTTAGGAAACATTCTTTGAAATTCAAGGTTAAGTACACAATCAGCCTTAAAAATGGCATATATATTTTCAACCCAAAATAACTCTTCACTCATAATGTCTCAATGGATGTTTATGTTGAGGACAAGCCTTCCAAAACAAAAATGACAATTCTAAAGGTTGTGGCAAGTCTGGGTTTTACTCAACATATTCATTTTTAGTTCCATCATAATTTCATCATTTTATGGATATTTCATTGGAGTGGGAAACTACAGAAAGCTCCAGGTAACTTGAGAGGTATCCAACTCTGCCTTATACAAGAGAAGGAATCACATACAGAAAAGGAAAGGGAGTGAATCAAAGTGATGGCCCACCGTAGTTGTAGAGACCCAGATGCTGTTAAACAAGAAGTTTGCTATGGAATGCTCATGATACTAAATATACACACACTTGTCAACCATTTAAGATATTTAAAAAAATTGTAAATCACATGTCAACTTCAAATACTCTAATTTTAGGAAGATTAACTATCTAATCCACTTCCTCTTCAAATATAGTAATGTCACATTTCCTTGGAAGTTATACAGAATGATGATGTATCTTCCTTGATCAACAAGAACTTGGCATTTTAATATTATTCAAGTCTTAGGTTAATATTTTTTATAAAACACATATATTCAACTTCTTTAAAAGGGGTACTTGGACCTTGATGTGCCTAGTTTAGAATGGTTATTAACTATAGACCCAATCTCCTCCAGGATGGAAATATTTACTATACAACAGTGCCAAGAGGCTTCAGGTCTTCTGGTGGTTTCTCTAAATATTTATTTAATCTTGTATGACTGACTGGAAGTTTGACAATGTTAGGTGGAAAAGAACGTTGGCTCACTTAGTTTTTTTTAAATTAAGGTATAATTAACATACAACATTATATTAGTTCAAGGTATGCAACATAATGATTTGATGTTTGCATATATTGTGAAATGATCATCACAATAAGTCTAGTTAACATCTATCAGCATACACAGTTACAGAATTTTTTTTCTTGTGATGAACTTTTTTAAGATTGACTCTTAGCAACTTTCAAATAAGGGAATGGCTAACTTAAAAAGTTTATAAAACAGAGAAGTCAACTCTATGTAAATGTGTTGAGAATGACCTTTAGAAAGAAGATATTTAAATTCAAAGTACAAAGAAAAGCATTACACAAATCAAGTTTAGGAAATTACAGAGATATCAAATTTGTACTCTGAAGTTTGCATTGTTAACAAACCATTGCTCTAACTACCTTGTTATTTTTAAACAGGATGGTAAAAAATAACATGCTATTAAAAAATATTTTACAATAATAAAAGCAAAAATATACTGTTTATAAGAAAAAGCTACGAGAACTATGGCCATGATATTCTGGATTAGCCAAGGCTGACAGGAGGCTGGATAAGTACATCTCTAAACAGTTGGAAGCTACCCAAAATACACAAATTGCTCAGGTGGTAGCATTTACCTCCACAGTGTTGGACATGCAACCTTTATCTTTCTCACATTTTGTCACAGAATGACAGAGGGGCAATCATTATTGGAAAAAAAAGGAGCCCAGAGAGATGAACTGAAAGAGAAACAGGCTGAAGAAAAAGGAAAGAAATATGGAATCTGCAACACATATAATCTACAAAGGATTAAGATTTGGAATATATGAAGAGCTCTTATAATAAGAAAAAAATGCCAAATAATCATAGAAAAATGGGCAAAAGACAGTAACAAACATTTCACAGATGAGGAAAACTGAGCGGCCACTGATCACATGTAAAGCTGTTTAACCTCATTAGTAGGAAAATGTAAGAAATGCAAAGCAAAGTTACAAATGGGACATTATTTTCTATCCAATGGACTGGCAAAAAATTATACCAAGTATTGGTGAGGATATAGAGCAATTGATAGTGATGGCATCAATTAGTGCTACCTCACCTTGGCATTACCTAGAAAAGTTGAACATATTCATAACCCAATAAATCCACTTTCAGTATATTACACAGAAACATGCATGATACACCAGGAGGCATGCACAAGTACAGTTATGATAGCAATTTAGACAGGAAACAACTCAAAATCAACAATGGAATAGATAATCTTTATATTCATTCAGTGAAATGCTGTGTAGCAGTGAAAAGTGTATGGCTACTGCAAGTTGCATTAATTTCAAAAATGTAACTTTAAATGAAAAAAAGTTAAATTGTTTCAATGTATGCTTATATTTTTATCAAGTACAAAAATAGGCAAAACCAAACAATATATTGTTCATGGATACATTCATATACAGTAAATTTCTAAAGAAAAGCAAGGGGATACTAAACACAAAATTTGTTAAATGTCTCAAAGTATTACATGTCATATTTTAAATTACTTTTTCAATATTTAAGTTGTATCCTACCTTATAATTATGTAGCAAATAATCCAAAATCCAAGAAAAGGGGATAAAATGGTACTATCTTCAGAGAATGTGCCTGTGCATAGCTCATGAATGGATCTTATTTCAAAACTTGGCACTAGAGGAGTAAATAAATGTGTAGTTCTCTCTTCTTTTTCCAGGCAAAAACTATAAAAGAAGTACTAGTATTAAGCAAGTAACAAAATAAGATGTAGAATAGCATCAAAAGTTAAATAAGTTCTCCCTGACTCCTAAAAAAAATGAGAACCAAACAGTCCTCCCTGAAGTTTCAGTCTCTTAGAACATACCGTCTTTGCAGGGTTTGCCTTCAACCAAGGAAAACTGTATTGAACTTTGCAGGGGCTGATAAGAAATGAGCAGAGAAAGCTGGGCCTAAATGATAAAGGTTTCAGAGAACTATGATTACAAGTTTTGCTTAGGAAAGAATTATCCAATTCTTCAAATAATTGTTCTCTCTATGCATCATAAATTGTTCTATTTATTTATATCTGGTTACTATTCATAATTAGCACCCATATTATTCTTAATTAAATATTATCAATATCATGGTCCATTCAGACAACAGTAAAAGTCAGTGTGTTAACCTTAATTATTACTTCCATGCACTATTAATATACTTCCATACATTTCCTCTATTTTGAATTGACTTTAAGATAGTAGAATCTTAGTAAAAAGAAAGTGAAACATTAAATAGCTTACCCAGTTTGCAGGCTAGATGAAGAAAACTTCTGAAAAATTTAGAACTACTTCCACAGTTCTCTTCAAGAAATATGTTTTGGCCTGTGCCTAAAATTAGATTTCTAAAGGTGTTAATACCTCATAAAATTACAAATTAGCCAAATAGGTAACTTTCCAGCATAGAGAATCCATTCAGGTTGAATTAAAACAGAAACAAACAAACAAACAAAAACATAAGTTTCCCAAAGACACTGGAGATGAAAGAGACATGAAAGTAAAATTTACTTGCTGTTCCTCTTGAGTGATTACTAAGGTGATTTTACTAAGTTTGGAGACTTGGCCTACACATTGTCAGAACTAATACGGTAGCTCCTTTGCTTTTAGGTTCAGAAGAGAGAAATGCCTTTGATAGAGAGAAATGCCTTCGATACTCATAGTTTTGTACCATCTCTTTGAATGGAAGAATGGTAACAGATAAAACTAGCTAGGCTTCACTGAGTGCCAACTGCTTGGATTCTTCCTATATATGAATTCATTAATCCTCATAAAACCCAAGGGTATTATACCTATTTTCCACATGAGGAAACTAAGGGTAAAGGATCCTTGTAAACAAAAGCTTATCCAAACGCGCAAAGTAGCAGTCAAGATTCAAATTCAGATCTTATGAGTCTAAATTTGTGAATACTGGTATATAAACCTTAACATTTCATTTAAGTAGCATCCATGGATTTATAAAAAACCCATAGCCTACAAGTAAACTATTTTGAAGGAACCAAACCCTTTAGCAAAGTGTGTGTGCGTCTCACCATATACTTATATCACTGAAGATGATGGTCCTGAATTTTTAAAATTTTGGAATGCCAATGTGTAAATGTCCTGTCGAGACATGTTTAAAATGGGATACTTCCCCAATAATTTGCTAAGGTCCCATAGCCATTCTGGAATCTGCTACCATTGTCTATGATATCAGATATCTGTGATCACCAGGTGAACCCACGTGGGTTTGAACCCCTCTGTGTGTGTTTTGGGGCAAGTGTCTTAATTTGGCTGTGCTGCAGTAAGAAAAGCTTGTTCCACTGGGTTGTGAAGAATTAATGCTTCACTGTAGGTGAAGTGTTTGAGGCAGGCCTTGCCCATGGCGCCCAATCATGTTAGCTAAGGTCCTTCCAGGTCTAACAGTTAAGGCACATGACTGCAAGCTCAGTGAGCCTCCCAGTGACTAAGCGAAGCCAGCCCTGAGGATTAACGGCTAACGAAGGCGGATCCGAGGCCCAGGAGGGCCGCAGTGCTGAGAAGGGCCGAGGACAAAAGCCACAGGACAGCCACCCTCGCCAGCTGCAAGGAGCAGGTGCACGTCTTCTGCCGCTGTCACCGGATGTCCAGCCCAGGCCAGCAGCCCCTCCGGAAGCAGCGGCCTCGGCAGGCCCCGCCCCGCACCCAGCTGCCCAACCCCGCGACGACAACAGAACTTACCTTCTACGAGTTCCGCGCTCCGCCTCGGCTAGCGTGGCTCGCCGCGGACCCCGCGCGATGCTACTGCAAGAGCCAGGGCAGCGGCCACCACGCTGAACCTCCGCGAGGCGGGGCAAAGCCGCCCACGTGACTCCAGAACGCACGCCCCAGGGGACCCCACCTGACCTAAGCGCGCGCCTCATCATCACGTATTTGACGATTGTAGGTGGCAACGATGTATTTTTAAATGTTTGTTCTCATCACATTTGCCCATATTTTAAATGCACCCAACGATCTCAAGTCTAAGAATTTACCTTATAAAGATATTTGCCCGTTTGTCACAATGCATGGAACTCACGTATAGAGAGGTGTTTATTGCAAGAATGAGAATAGCTCAAATGATCATCAGCGGGATTGGTTAAATGAAACAGCGTGGACACGTGAATTGCTTGTAGCTATACAATACTATGTGTGGTGTGCTCTCTTTAATGTAAAATATTACCGGGATACAAATATGTAGGTATGTACATAATCTTTTTCTTAAACAGTTGCTTGGGGTAGTGATAAAGGATTTTCACTTTCGTATTTTGAACTTTGCAACTTTTTCTTTTTACTTTCCTGAATTAAAAAAGAACATACACACACAACCTCATACTTTTGTTCAAAACTAGATGAGTCTGATAGATTTTTTTGTTTGTTTCCTTGACTTGCATCTAATGCAGTGGTTCTTAACTCTGGCTATGCCTAAGAGTCACCTGAGAATATTAAAAAGTCCGGAGGTCCACACCAATGAAGTCAAAATCTTGGTGGAGGGTTGAGTGGGTGGGGGGTGGGGATATATATTTTGTAACTGTCCAAGTAATTCCAGTGTGATCTCAAGGTTGAAAACCACAAACCACATTAAATAGCCCAGCATTCTGGTCTCAGATCCTTGAGTGGCTTGTTGGGCCTGGGACAGATAGCTGTCTATTTACCCTAGTATGCCATGTGAATGCCGTTTTTTGTTTATTTGCTTGTTTTCTATGAGCCAAAACATGTAAAAAAATTGAGAAGCCCTGAATAATGTATTTGCCTCCAATGCCAGTTTCTTCTGATTTCTGTTTTGTTTAGAATAGTTTTAGGGTGGTAATCATATTCTATGGGATAATTTCCCTTTTGACCATTTGTTTCACTGAGCCAAGTGTCGAACTAACCATCTAGTTTTGAAGAATTGCTTTGCCAAAGTAATAATAAAATATATTTGTATTATTATAATTTACATGACCTGTTAGCAATCCCAAATTATTTTATTGGCACATGGAGGATGTTATTAGTCCCCAGTTTATGTCGTTGATGGACTAAATAAGTTTTGCCATTTCTAATGAAAATTTCTTATCTTTTGCTTTGAGATAAACTGGGTATTAAAATAAGACATATCTTAGATCCGTAGACCTTAAATCTTATTGTGAATAAACTGAAGACCTCAGTAGATAGGCACATATCTTATTGTATATATACAAAAAGAAAGAAAAATGGCAATGTTCTTTTATCTCCACCTACAGTATTAATATGGTTAGTCATGTAAAAGTATACAATGTTTGGAAGGCTGGGAGACAGAATAAACTTCCTTTCTTCACTTCTGAGACATACACAAAAGCACACAGACACAGGCACTTGTCCGAATTAAAAGTAAAAACCCATAAGGTCTCTTCGAAAACCATTACAGTTCAGGAAAAAATTCATTATTCCTACTATCATTTTCTATTATTACTATTAATTATTATTATTAATTTATTGTTATTAAATTATTATTTTTTGCAATAGAACAGTTCCAGCCAGTGTGGGCATGCTCCTACCACAAAGTTGTACCTGACTGAGGCCATTGTTAGTCACTTCTTTTCATACTTTCATTTCCTACTACTGACACCTAGTGGTAGCCTTGGCATGAGTTTTGTTACTTACCACTGGAAACTCCAACTTTTTCTCTGTGATCCTGCCCTTCAGCATCGTTGTCTATAGTTTCAAATATCCCTTCTCACCTTTGTGAGCCCTACTCCTCTGCTCTGAGCATCAAGATATTTCTAGGCAAGATATTTCTTGGACCAAGTGCTTTCTCTCAGAGAGGTTTAAAAACTACCTTCAATCCTAGGCCAAAGTCTGTCTTGTGAGCTAGTGAAAACATGTTTGTGTTAATTAAAGTTTCATTATGGGAGGTTTAAAGAACATCTACCAATATGAATTTCCTATTCTTTCAAACCAGACAGGGTGACAACATTGTCCTTCTTAGGCCATTGGGATTCAGATCATGAGAAAGAGAGGGTGGCTTTAAATACCACCTATTTGCTTATGACTCCTAAGTGAAAGTCTCCACAGCACTCATTTTTTGTGACACCTACCTGATTGATATTCCCACCTGGAGACTGTGGCAGAAACAGTGGTATTTACCAAATACCCCATCTATCCCACATTTTCCAGCTCCACTTACAGTTGGTTGAGACCATGTTACTAGTTTTGGCCAATGGGCTGTGGGTGAAAATGCAGCGTGTCACTCCTAGACTGAAGCATAGAAGATCTGGTATGAGACCTCGCCACATTGTTCTGTCACAATACTTGACGTTCTAGGTGGTAGAGCCTGCACTAACTTTGGTCCCTGAGTGACGATGTGGACCAGAGACCACCCACCTTCTCCCTCAACTCAACTTCCATCAAGCCATAAAAGACATATAACTTAGGTGAGAAGTCAACTTTTGTTGTGTTAACACACTGAAATTTTAAGGTTCTTATGATTGCAGCACAGAATATTTAACTGGATATCTCATACGTAGCTATCTCCAATTTTATGTGTTCAAAATTGGAATAATTTTCTCCCATAAACCTATACTTCCTTTATCCCCTTCATCTCCATAAGTTGACAACACTGTCCATCTACATGCTTAAGGTAGAAACCTGTAAGTCATACTTAAATGTCCCTTTTCCTCACTTTTCCTGTGCAGAAAAGACTTAATATAGCTGACCTGAGACTGTGGTCCTTAAAAAAGCTCTGCTTGCGTTGGTGGCCCTTGGCTGGCATCTGGGAACTTGAGTGGTAAACAGTTCCCTATAATGATAAAAGACTTTCCTTAAATAATAGGGGTGACTAAACTGCTTGTAACAAACTGGTTTACATGACCACAACGTTCATTTCTTCTGGGAATCTGGAACTTTGGTGCATGTTAAGCAGAGGTGCTGAGTCTCTAACAGGCTTCCTTGGGTGGAAACATTGCACACATGTTTTTGCATTTTATTGCTGGAGGAAGAGTGAGAATTTCATTGCTGGAGAAACACTGAGCTCTTGAGAAGAAGAGAGGATAAAGATGCCTTCACATGGGTTTTTCCATATTCCACCTGTGTCCTTTATGCCATATGATCCAGCTGTGTATCTTTACATCACTGTAATAGTCTCAGCATGAGAAGAACTATAGAATGAGTTCTATGAGTCCTAGTGAATCCTTGGGCATGATATGGTTTTAGGGACCCCTGTGGTATCCCCACATATCCAGTCTAGCACGGAGTCCAATCAATTTCACTTTTTAAAATGTACTTAAATTACTCTGCTTCTTTACTTATCTGCTGTCACCACTCTGGAAGGTGTCATCACCTTTTATTTGTGTTGGACTTTGAGAGGGCCCAATAAACAACACCTTTCTTTCCTGCCTGAGTTTGGAAACACACAGGAAAAGACCAGAGCATAAGCTTTATTTAATAATAAAAATCTAAATTGGAGGGGCTTAGATGTGCAGCCAAATGGACTTGCTAACAGTCTCCTGAATAAAATTTATGTATCCTAACTGCTAGCTTTAGAGTTGTCCTCTAGATAAGACAGATCAGACTGCACTCTCTCTGCAGGCACACAGCTCTATAGAAAGGAGAAGGAAGGGGCTGAGCTGAGCAGACCAAAAAATAACAGGTGGGGTGAGTAAAGGTTGAAGATTTTAGGAGGCAATTTTAAGATTTCTTGCTCAATCATGGTTTTTATCTTCCAGGTCAAACACCAAGTCCTGGGAACTAAGCAAAATGATACACAAGCTGACCATAAGTGGAGATGGAGAGAGAGGCGTATGGTCGGTGAACACCAGGGAGTTGATACTGAGCCCCAAGCAAAAACACTGTTATTAGTACCAAGCCAGGCTTAGCAAATATATGGGGCTAGCAGAGACGCAGCCTAGAGGGCCTTAGGTGATATGGGCCTCGGGGAGGCTGCTGCTCCTTGACTTTGCCCAATGTTCAGAACACATTTATTCTACCACAGTGGGTCTCAGCAGAGGTGAGGAGGACGCAGAGACCTTTGGAAGCAGGCATAACTAGGGCAAGGATTCAATTATAAGGAAAATGTCTTTTGGCACATTGGCCTTTCAGACAGTGCTGGGTAGAATAATATTTGCTGAAATTAGAGGTAGTAAAGTTAATTGAACTTAAGCTTTAGGTCTCCTCACAAGCATATGCCACCTTTCCAAGGTCCTGAAGGACTCTAGTATTCACATGGCCATCTTTTATATCCTTTTACTATAATTTGAAAACACAAAATTACAGAAAAGTAGTACAGAGAACTCTATCCCCCAACAAACATTTGAGAGTATGTTGCTAATCTGATGCCCTATCTGCCCTAATGCTTTAGTGTAAATTTCCTACAAACAAGGACGTTGTTCTACATAACCATAATACACCCACCCAAATCAAGAAATTAACGTTGACATAGTTATACCATCTAATCCTCAAATCCATTTCATAATCATGTTGTCTTTAGTTGTCATGTCTCTTCAGCTTCCTTGGTTGGGATAGTTCCTAAGTCTTTCCTTAACATTCATCACATTGATATTACATGTTTTAAAGATTATAGGCCATTTATTTTTGTCAAATGTTCATCAACTGAGGTTTGTCTGACATTTCCTCAGGATTACTTTCAGATTATGCATCTTCAGCAGGAACATCACAAAGATTGAACTCTGAGCTCCCATACGGCTGCCCCTCTATTTCCTTCTCACTTGTCTCCAGCTGGTCTCACTACACCACACGTTACCATCTCTCCCACTCGGGCTCTGTCATCCTGCTCTGAGCCACTGTGCGTTCACCCCTCCCCCAGCCAGCATGTGTGTCTACCCTGTTCTGTCCTATCTGCTGGCTTTAGGACTGAATTGTTCAGGAAGGAAAGAGAAGAGGGAAAGGCATAATGGTCATATGTTTTTGTAAAATGTACAAAATAGTAAGACGACAACTTGAATGGATTAAGGTCATTGTCTCTTGCTTTTGTCACACAGGCATTTTCTGGATTTAGTTATGGAGCAGCTGAATTGGAAACACATTTAGTTTAGGTTTAGTGGGATATATTTATATGATTTATGCTAATTCTATGCATAGTTATGTTTTCTCTGGCTGCCACTGTAGGAAATGGCTTTTCAGAATACTCCCCATGCCCACTGTGATGGCCCCCTCCATGCTCACATGCAGATGAGGGCCAGGGTTCTACGACAATGTGAGCATGGGCTGGGGTGCCTGGCACAGAGAGTATGGGTGTTCTAGAGCAGAAACAAGATGTTTTTTTTAATTTATTAAATTTTTTTTTTGTAAAATGTATTGTGGTGACATTAATTGATATCAAATTACATTGTTTCCAGGTGTACAATTCTACATTACCTTGTCTATACATCGCATTATGTGCTCACCACCCAGAATCAGCTCACTTCCATCACCATATGTTTGATTCCCCCTCCCTACTCCCCCCCACACATCTCTCCCACCCACCTCCCCCCTTATCCTCAGGTAACCACTAAACTATTGAGTGTGTCCATGAGTCTTTGTTTCTTTGTTACTTTCAGTTTTATATTCCACCTATAAGTGAGGTCATATGTTTCTTGATTCTTTCAGTCTGACTTATTTCGCTTAATAAGATGTTTTCAAGCTCTGTCCATGTTGTCACAAATGGCTGTATTGCATCTCTTCTTATTGCTGAGTACCAGTAGTATTCCATTGTATAAATGTACCACAACTTCTTTATCCAGTCATCTATCAGAGGACACTTTGGTTGATTCCACGACTTGGCCATTGTGAAGAGTGCTGCGATGAACAGAAACAAGATTTGAACAGATGGATCCAGACTTTTGATAAAATTGTAAGCACAAAATTCTGTTCTTATTAACATGTATTACACATGAGATATGCTCAGTAATACAGCATATAAACTATAAATCTATTTTGATGTGAATCACAGAAAATTTATCAAAATTTCTTTGTCTATAAACACACAAACCGATAGTAGGACAACAAACAGGTTGTTTTGTTTTGTTTTGTTTTGTTTTTTCAATGCTTCTTGTCAATTAAAAAATGACTAACTGTACTATAGGAAATAGTTAATTATCTTTCTATTCTTTTGATATAAAATATTATCATAAAATTGTTATCACAGGAAGGGACGGCTAAAGAGTAGGTAGACAAAATTGTAGGTAAAAAGTATTATAAAGGTCTATCTGGCAATTAATGAATGAATGTTTACTGTTATGTAATTTTTTTAACTATTTATATTTTTGTGGTTATTTGCCCACTCTAAATAAATATTCACTTCCAAACCTAATTTTTGATTTATTATTTACATTTTTTTTTTTAAAGAAGGCCTCTTCCCCTCTTCCTCCCCTGACCCCACCACATTGTGACTTAGATGCTTTCTCAGCTGCATTTAAGCTGCAAGGTGGCTGAGCTCTGTGGGTGCTAAAGAGCACTGGTGAGCATTAGCTGAAATTGTCCATGACAGGTGTGGGTGGATAGCACTGCTGGGCTATTGAGCACCAAATGCCGTTTTGCATTCTGGTTAGAGAGGGAAGCGTGGAGCAACTAGCCTTGGATTCACATGGTGTGTAACATCTTCAAAATCACTCCCCACCATCCAGTGGAGTCAAGATGATACCGGTGAAAAAGTACCCAGAGGCAGATTGCTCGGCCAAAGTCACTGAAGACAGCCACTGAGGCATAGGCTGGAAAACACACTCTCAAGAGAGCTCCATGGCGTGAGATAGAGGCCCTGCTCACTTAAGTAGGAGGGCTCAGCATGGAAATGGCTGTGAAGAGATTTTTAATCTGTAAAAGGGAAAAGAGACTGGGGCTTCCACTTTTACAAACTTCTGAACTTGCAAGAAGGCAAGAATAATTCAATTGCCTCTGTTTCAGATAAATGCATAGGTGGATCTCTCCACCCCCAGATTTGTTAAACATGATTGTCAAATGAACCTCTTACGAAGACATTTCTCCCAGTTTCGTCTACCTTCAGAGATTGTAGATTTGAACTATCTGCACTGACCAACTGACAGCCACCTTGGGGACGCTGAGACCAAAGTCTCATCTTCTTGCGGATGCTAAGATAAGAGCATCAGTCTATGCTCTAATCTTTGGTGACACCAAACACAATTTTGTTTGGCCATTGCTCTAGGGACAGGGAGTAATTTCTTACTTAACTTTGGTAGGTAATTGAGGGGCCAGTACTATAATATAGTTTTGCTTCCTGTTAATGCTTTGACCTCTTGAAAAAAGTGAGGCTCATCCTAAAATGGGAATTGAACATCAGAGGTCCTAAAGGAATGATCTATTTCAGGGAGAGACAGGCTGCAGCTGCCATCGCTAACAGATCCCCAGCTCACCCAAGCTTCAGGAGCCCTCCAGCAGAGACTTTGCAGAATCAGCCAGTGAGGAAGTCTTTATTTCATGAGATGGTAAGACGTTTTGGTCTTTGAACTTAATTTCTTTGGATTTTATTCTCTTTGGGTTTTAATTTGCAAGAGGATTTAACCCCTGAAACTCAATTTCTCCCTTGACACTAGTTTGAAATACAGATATGGAAAAGTCTTGTTTGGGTGTTTTGTTTCTTTGTTTGTTTGTTTTTGTTTTTAACTGGGCTGCTCTATACACAGGGAAGAGGTCCTGGAGTGTTAATCTATTTGAACATCCTTCACATGAGACCCATAGGGTAGGGATGTGTGTCCCCTTCTAACAATTCACTGAGCCTAGTGTTCCTGGCATGGGTGGGCTGGTTTGAGGGTGGGTTTTATATAGTGTTAAGATCTCCACATCTATTGTGAGTACATTTTAAGTCTTAAACACAATGGCTGACTTCAGCCCCTCTAGTTATAGAATTGATTAGGTAATGCAACTTGCTTGCAGTGGTGATTCCCTAGTATTTCATGCCTTCATGCCACCTTGGGTATCACCTACGTATGTTTCTGACTCTGCTGTTGATGCTTCTGTGTCCGGTTTCCTTGGGTCTTAGGGAGCAAGAATAGCTCTATCACATACCTTTTAAGATACTGCCTTTCTTTAGGTCTGGAATGTTGTGGTCTATACATGGTAGAATATGCCTTCAGAGCTTCAGTCCCCTCTGCTGTGCTCTATTCCTTCTAGGAAGCCTCCACTGTTTCTTACACTGTAACATGCTTTTGTTGTTGATCTTTCTGTCTCTGTCACATGCACTGTGTGCCAAAACTGAGTGTCTTTCTTGCTTCCTATTACTTTCTTCTTGTTTTCTAGCTCAGACTATTTTTTTCTGGATTTGCACAAATAATGCACTATGAAAAACAAATTTTCTTTAGATGAATACCAATAGGAGATAACCTCCCGTCAATCCAACATCTAAGGCAGACCTGTACTTGCTCTGGTATTGTCCAGTCTGGCTTTACTTTTATTATATATCATCTTGGTTGTGTCTTTTCTTTCCTTTTTTTTTTTTTTTTTAAAGATTTATTTTATTGATTTTGACAGAGACAGAGACAGAGAGAGACAGAGAGAAGGGGAGGGCCCAGAGCAGTCTCCATAGTTGTATGTCATCAGTTTTCGATGTGGTTTAATTCCACATGTGGGTAGGGCTGCCCAGGGCAGGAACTGGGCTGGGGGCCTCTGGTGTGGGAGGCACACCCCCTCAAGCCAGCAACCCAACTGGGGGCCTCCTGCATGGGAAGCAGACCCCAGTTCAACATATGGGTCTGCATGGGCCATGGCCAGGATTTGATCCTCGGTCCCTGGGACTTCAAAGCTAGCACTTAACCCGCTGAGCCATCCCAGCTTTGCCTTGGTTGTGTCTTTTCTAGGGCCCTAACTCAACACAGTCCTCTTGCCTGTTCCCTCAAGTTGTAGGCATTAGTATTTACAACTACAATAACTGCATCACTTTCAAACTCACCTAAAAGCAGAGCATGTTATCCTGATCTTATGAGTCTTCCCCTCCTTTAAATCTGTGCAAATTTCTGTAACTACGTATCATATCTGCACTAGTCTTCAAGGGGATGTTTCTAATGGGCTAATGGTGAAGGAAGGGTTACAAAGTTCACATGTGACTGCTAGGGGTGCTCATGCATGTGTGTGTGTGGGTGTTTTGGAGATGAGGACAGTTCTCAAAGAAAGGGTTATTGTAAAGAGGTCAGATGTTCCTGAAAGGTATTTACGCAGGGAGTCATTTTTCATATTAATATACTTAAGGCTCCGAGAGGCACTGCTGTAAAGAAACCTGGTTGGGTTAGAAGGTACCGCAAGGATTCAAAAATAATTCAAAGGTAAAAGGCCCAGATATCAGATTTGTGGTCTAGTCTCTAATCGCATATCAAATTGGGAGAGGCCAAGGCCCCAGGTGCAGGGACTGAGCAGGTTCTGCAGAAGCAGGGGAGTGACAGTGCAAGGAGCAAGGAAGATGCACAGAAGCAGAGGCGTAATTGCAAGCAGTGTTACAGGGCTTTGTCCGTATCAGTAGCACTGGGGCTCGGCCAGGACTTGCTGACCTGGGCTCCAGAGCTGATGGGGCCTGAGGCGGGCGCTGCCACCAGATGCGGAGCAGGCGTCTGCAAGCGTTGCCCAGGACCGCGACTGGCGCCGCGAATCCTGTGGGGACCTCAGAGAGCATGTAGAACTGCCGGTGCCAGCGCAGTAGGGGCGCTAAGATGCAGCAGCAGAGACTCCCTGCAGACCAGGCGCAGGTGGCCGGGGTCATGGCAGGTGGCAGCGAGGGGGCTCCGCCGTGCACCGCAAAGGCCGGGGGCAGTGCCAGTAGCTTCCCAGGGTGGCGAGGGCGCGTGCAGGCAGTGGCGGGCCCTGAGGATGGAGCACCGCGCGCTGGTGCTCTAGGGCAATGAGCGCCACCGAGGTGGGCAGAGGCGCCCTGGCGGGATGCCTGCAGCAGCTGCACCCAGCAGCACTTCTGGTCGCCCGCTGCCCGACGCGGCTCGCCCGTCAGTTCCCAGGCCAGCTGCAACAGCGCGGTGTCCTCGTACGCGTAGAGGTGGGCCAGAGCCAGTTGAACCAGCAGGAAATCCATCTTGCGATGATTGGGACCCGCCCAGGGTCCCCAGTCACCGCAAAGGCAACACAGCACCGAGGCATTGCCAGCCATGCTCCCCATCGATGACCCCCAGCAAAACCAGGCGGCTGATCGACCCAGGCGTCCACAGCGGTGGCCCAGGGCCGGCTCCCTGTCTGGAGGTCAGGTTGAGACCCCACCCCAGCAAGAAGAGTCCGGAGAGGTGGGGCGCGGGCGATAGAGTTGAGAAGCTGAAGGGGTGCTCCAGCCTGAGGCTAGAGCAAAGAGGAGGTACGAAGAGGGTAGGCAGGGTGCAGGAAAGCAAGGTGGAAGCGAGGTTGCGCAGGACGCGATGCCGGGTATACGAGTTCCCAAAGTTAGCTGAAAACGCACTTACACAGAGAGATAGATTCTGGTAGACTTGTGCTTAGTTATTTTTTATAGGTTGTCCTCGTCACTTGTCACCCAAATGTGTACACACATGATTCCTGTTCTCCCCCTTCTCCCCCTCTCCTCTCCCAATCCCGTCGACCCTTCCTATCTTTGCGTGCACCCCACGCTGCCCCGCAGAAGCCGTGGACCACTGGGCTCTGGAACCTCCCCCGTTGGCTGCTTTCTGGTAGGAGTAAGGCATGTGTGGATAGAAGGTCGTTTTGCCTGGCTGTTGCAAAGGCTCCTGTTAGCCCAGGACCAACACACAAAAGACAAAGCTCCTGACTGAGATTGTACACCTCAAGATGGTTTCATGATGCCAGCAGGAAGGGGTGGGGGGGCAGAAAAGACTCGAGTTTTGATTTTTTTTTTAAGTTTGTAATGCCATGTATCTGCTCTAGCAGGAGAAAAACAAGAACACAAGAAACCTCACAGGGTTTTGAGCAAAGAAGCCCCCAATATATGGATCTTTGATAAAGACATGTTTTCCTCTGTCTAACAATGAGAGCATTTATTTAGATTAAAGTCAATGATGTTTGGTGATGAAGAGTAGTGATGGTTTGCAGATAGTTTCAAGTACTCCTCATTAATAGAAGCAGCCGATCACAGCTGCTGTCCCCGTGATGTAAAATGCATTTCATTAGTCTGAAGAGGGCATTCATAGATTTTATGCATGAATAGTACATTTATTGCTTTTCCCCTAATATTTTCATCCAGTGATGATGTATTGTCACAGCTTCTCATACTCTTGATTCTGTTTTCTAGAGGCTGCTAGGAGGGACTATACTTCCCATAAATAAGGCTTGAGAAACAGTGACTAAGAAAGTGATAAGGCGGTCAGAATTTTAAAAAGAAATCCAAGTCACATGAAATGGTTTAGATCGAATGCTGCCTCTTTTATTTCTGTCCTACATCCTCAGCAACACTTTTTAGTCTTCCTGTTGGAAGCACCAATTTGTCTTTTATGCACCCTCTACATGGGTCACCCTGAAAGTAGAATCCTCACTTCCAGGTCTGGATGTCTGTTGGGGTTCACAGTCCCAGGCTGAAAAAAAAGTTTGTTAATTTAAGCTGTATGGAACAGGAGCGTTTGGTGGGTGTGAATGACAGTCCTTCCAGTTGCCAGAGGAGTCCTATATCCTGGGCTGTTGTCCTTTTGGCCAGAGACCTTGTCATGTTCAATCATCATATCCCTGGTCCCTAGCACTGGGCCTGACACATGGTAGGTACCAACAAATATGTTGACTTGATAAATTAAAGGATATGAATTTCATATAACTTTGATCAAACATTTCTACCTTGATTATAAATCTATTATCTAAGAAACAATGCTTTTCATACCTACGCCAGCATCATCCAGAGGAATCCAAGGAAGTTGGGGACATGTTGGAAGAGCCATTTTTGGTGGAACATTTAAGAAAGAGGTAGAGTGATAGCTTTGGGAAATCAGACTCCTGATTTAATTTTCAGTCTTCTGTCAGGGATTTTTGCCCAGTGCACTTCTCAGTGTGACATACATCATCCCAGCTTTTGAACTACTTCTTCCAGGGAGTTCTGAGAAATACCCATAATTCAATGCTTCTTCTAGCCAATATCAGCTTAATATTTCTCAAGATCATTTTGTAATTTGTCTCAAATTTATTGAAGTGCTCTCATTTAATGAAACAAGACTACCAGTGTAATTATTTCATAAACTTTACTAAGACCTGATAAAATGTTATTATAATTTAAAAAAGAATTATCAACTTAATGCATATAGGTAATTTTGGAAGTAAAATGGAACTGGAGGGATGACAACATAAAGCGTTCCCTCTTCACTCATTCTGACTCTTTCTTCTCCTTTTCTAGAGGGAACCAATTTAGATTTTGTGTGCTGATTCTTCTGGCATTTACTTCACTCCATAATTCTAAATAGTAACTGTGAATGCTATTTATAGATTCTACAATATTAGATATCATAAAATAGCTTCTTAGTAGGTAAGGTTCAAGAATTAGCTCTCACATGTCTTCCCCTACTGTTTCTCCTTTTCCATACTATTAATGCAGTAATACTATAATTTTGGGTTATATCTATATTTAGTGTTTAGAGTATTATGAAATGAAAATATTCTTAGCTGAATGTTGGACTGTATTATGAATATCATTATTTTCTTTTTCTTGAAGTTAATTGCTTTTAAATTTTTCATTGTTACCACAGCTAATTCTTTTATTATTATTATTATTAATTCTTAAAATTTATTGGGGTGACATTGGTTAGTAAAAAACTATATAGGTTCCAGCTATACAATTCTATGTTATATTGTCTAGGTATTGCATTGTGTGCTCACCACCCAGAGTCAGTTCTCTTTCCATCACCATATATTTGATGCCCACTCCCTACTCCCCAATCCCCGCACTCTTCCACCCACCCTCCCCTTTACCCTCAGGCAACAACTAAACTATTGACTGTATCCATGAGATTTTGTTTCTTTGTTACTTTCAGTTTTATATTCTACATATAAGTGAAGTCATATGGTTCTTGATTTTTGCAGTCTGACTTATTTCACTTAACATGATGATCTCAAGGTCCATCCATGTTGTCACAAATGGCAGTATTTCATCTTTTCTTATCACTGAGTAATATTCCATACACTATTAGTAGGAATGTAAATTGGTACAACCACTATGAAAGGCAGTATGAAGGTTCCTCAAAAAATTAAGAATAGAATTATCATATGACCCAGCAATCCCTCTTCTGAGTATCTAACCAAAAAAATCAAAAACCTTAGTTCACAAAGATATAGGTAGCCCAGTGTTCATCACAGCACTGTTCATTGTGGCCAAGTCACGGAAACAACCAAAGTGCCCTTTGATAAATGACTGGGTAAAGAAATTGTGG
>PVKE010023458.1:0-24630 GCA_004027555.1 Craseonycteris thonglongyai
TGAGTCAGCTCATCTCTTTGTTTGACATGCAGGGATCCTTCTCTCTCGCGCATCCACATGAAACAACGCTCCTTTCCGCCATGTGGCTGCCGACATGGTTGTATTTTTTCATTTTTATTTTTTGATGAATATTTTGGGAAAACCCGCGAAGCACTGAAGCCGCAAAACATGAAGCGCGAAGTGGCGAGGGAACACTGTACTCTCCAGCAGCCAGCAAAAAAATCAAAGAATTAATGCTACATTCATCTGGCATGGGTTCGGGTTAACGGAGCGTCTACTGTATTTTTGTTCTTGAAAGTTTCTTTTGTGAGTTTAACATGCTTTCCAGATAAGATGTTAAAGAAGCAATTGCTTGGCACTCAGATGTCATTCAGTAAGTGATGCCCATGATTAGCATTTCAATATGAGGAAGAGGAGGCCAGGAGTTTGATGCGGCTGAGAGGGGCAGGCAGTGGGCACTCACAGACATGTCACCAGGCACTGCAGGGTGGGGCGGGTAGAAATGTGGTAGGCAGCTCGTGGACAGAGATCTCAGGGACTTCTCTTCGAACTGGAACTGTTTGCTGATTTTCACTAAGGGAGGAATGCTGTGGATAGTCAGGGATCATGCAGGGTCTGTTTTTCTTCCTTACTTTTCTCCTTGTTTTTTACCTGCCCCTCTGTGGTATCAATTGTGGCAATGAACTCTACTTCCAGAATCACAGCTTGTCCACACTGGGAAGGACTTGAACCACCATCTTGTCTACCCTCTCCATGGGATCAATGAGAAAAGGAAGGCCCAGTGAAATCGATCTCCAGGCCCACCATTATCCCCAAACAACCCTACTTCCTCTGCTCAGGACAGCATGGCAGTGCTGTTAATAGTCTCGGCTTGAATGTTTCCTTTGGGGATTCGGGCACTGTTTCATATGAACCTAAGAGCTGCCGCATGATATACTAGAAAGAATATTCTGCTGGGAACGGGGCTACTTGGATCTAACTAAATTAACTAGCTCTGTGACCTTAGGCAGGTGACTTTCCGCCTCTGAGCCTTGGTCTCTCCATCTTAAACAAACAGGAGTTGATTTCCTTAAGAACCTGTTATCTTTTTTTGTGGGGTTGTCGATTCCTTTGAGGATCTGGTGGAATTGTTGGACCCCTTTTCAGAGCTGTGTATTCTGATATGCATCAACTCCATAGGTTCACAGACGCCCTTATTGGAAACTTTCTGCTTAGACTGTTTGCTAGTGGGCCTTCATTTACCAATTTCTCAAGTCCCAAAAGCCACCAGAATAGAGCCAGTGGGTGGAGCCCCACTTACAATGCCTTGAAGAATGAACCCATGCATCTCCAAGTCACTTTTTGGGCTCAACTCATCTGTCTGGGTCTCTAGGAGATGCTGAATCAACATGTAAAGTTACTTCTGGTAGACCTATCTAAAATACAACATGAAAATGGCTTGAAGTAAAGGCGTTTACCTTCAGATGGAAAATTTCTCCTTTTGGCTACAGTCATGGCTATTGGCCTCAGATAAAACAAGTCCTTCTGGGAATCACAAGAGTCCTTTCAGCCAATGGGGATGAAGAGACCGCCTAACAACCGGTTTGTCATCTTTATACCATCCAATCAAAATGAAAGAAAGGCTGATTTGCAAGACTAGACTCATACCCCATGGCATTACTGGAGAGAAAAAACAGAGTGTTTAATGAAGCCCCATATGTAAGCAATCAATTCTAATTTTCCACTTCTAATTTAGTAAAGACTTTCCTCTGGGTGCATACTAAGACACTGTAGTAGAACTTGGTAGTGCTGGTGCTGGGCTCACCTATTTTTCTTTCAGTCCCTGCATGCTTTTGTTAGATGCCTGGCATGTGAAACAGAGGAAGAAGGAGATGCCTGGGTGGAAGCCAGTCCTAGTGACAAGCAGAGCTGGAGGGAGGACCGTGCACCAGGCATGCAGCACAGAAGAGGTCGCCACTTAGAAGGAGGGCCGAGGTGGGGCCTGATGTGGGTTCCAAGCCTTCTGGTGGCCATCAGGGATTCTTCCTGGGCCAGGGTGAGCTCACCACCTCACTTCTAAGGGCTGTGGACATTCACTGACAGGAACTGGGAAAGGTGTCTAGAAATGTGTGCATTCTTTTAAAAATCGTTACTTGCAAAAGTTGCACGTTGGGGTGTAGAATTCTCCCCCCACTGTGGAAGCCCTGAGGCTCTTTGTGAAGCTCCAGGCAGAAAATCACAGATCTAACCCAACCCCCGAAGCTGACAAAGAGGGAAAGGGACCAAGGTCACATGTGAACTTTAAAGGTGGGGGCCTTTTGTGTATGAGTGGCCACCGTGCCTCTATGCAAAGAGCTTATTCAGTGAAATGTCAGCATGTGAAAGAATAAGGGGTGGCCAGCCTACTCTTGGGGTCTAGATGAATGGGGACATGTACCTCCATCAGTTGGGAGGACACCTGAAGCAAAGGGAACAAGGGCTCCCCATGAGGCCAAGGCCAGCTTGAAGCCAGAGGCTCGTATGGGCCCCCTGCCCGCTGGGCCAGAGCCACCAGCCATGCTGACCCTGGCATTGAGGTCAGAGGAAGGTGTGTGTTTGGCACAGAGTGGGTCTGTGCTAAATACTAGCAGAATAAATGAACAGTAAGTAAGTTTCCCCCAGTGATGAAGTGCTACCGTGTTTACACACATACTACATCCAATCCCCAGATACCCGGCTGCCACACCTTAACGCATCAGTATCCCAGCACACTTCCTTCAGGGGATTCGCAGCCAACAGTGAGTAACTGCATGACCACATCACTCATGAAAGATGCCATCGAGACCCCTCCCAGGTGTGCTTTGCTAGGAGACAGCAGACGAGACACCAGGATTTGGCATCACCTTGTACAATGAATAACTTGCAGGAGGTAGGCCCTCGTATTTATCACCTGAATTGCTCAATTGTACTCTGTTCCAAACTGGTCTTCCCGCATCCCATCTGCTCATCATCATCATCTATCTCTGCAGCCCCTTCACATTACTTCTTCCTCCAGCATCTCCAACATTTCCTGCCCATCTACCAAAATATCCAAATCCTCTGCACAGCCCCCCCACCCCCCCACCTTCTCACCCCAACCCACCTTTCCAGCTTTGTCCCCCAAATATCCCTCCTCACTCAGCCCCTCCTGTGTCTCTGTGAAGCCTTTTGTGAGCCAGCTGCTCAGGGTCCATGGCTTTTTCCTCTCTGGTCTCAGCATGCACTGCTTTGATCTCAAAAGCCTTGCTGCTACATCTGCCTCCTACACTGGATGCAAAGGGTCAGCTCTGCTAATGAATGAATGGATGCATAAGTAAACACATTAAAATATAAGCTGAGGATGTCAATCCTCTGGCCTCAAGGACCAGGCCCACGGGGCTGGTGAGAGGCAGATCTCAAGGCTGCCCTTGCTTCCGCACTGAAGCGACACTGCATCATCCATGGTGGCTTAGCTCAGGGTGGAAAACTGAGGTGCCCCAATCCTGGAGGAACCAGAGGCAGGAACGGTTCTCCCAAAGGACAATGCAGAGCCCTGCAAGAGTTAGCGTCTGTCAAGGACAAGGACTGGATAATTGGAGAATGTCCCACCCGTAATCCAAGTTGGCCAAGGAGGGCCTGCTGTGCTGGCAAATGGCTCTCCTGCTCAGGTCCCAGGATGGCAGGTTGCAGTCTCTGTGCAACTGAACGCAGAGAGGCCAGTTCTGTCTTCTTGGTGAAGAGCTTCCAGAGCTGGGCGGGAAGTAGGGAGTGGGAAGACAGCGGCATTAGGAAAACCGTTGGTGGCGGTGAACAGGAGAACATATTGATCCGTGCTGGACCCCATCATAAAGCTGGGTGGGGCGATCCAGTCAGATGGGTTTGCAGTGACTGGATTCTCCAGTGTCTGGTGGTGGGATGGCCCAAGAAAGAGAGTCCTAGGGGAGCAATGGAGTTCTGTAGGCTCAGTTCTGCAGGAACCCAGCTTGGGATGTTGACGACTCTGTTAGGAAGGTAATGAGAATGAAGGGGTGGGTAGTGACCTAACCCAGCAAAACTGGCTGCGCTCAGCAATGCGCAGGGAGAGAAGAAAGAGGTAAGTGGCATGGACAAGGGCAGCCTGGATCGTCATGGCCAGGAAGGTCAAGGATCACAAGGCCCCACCGCATCGTTGGCCGCGAGCCCCTCCTAGCTTTGGGAGCACTCCCTGAGCTCTAGCATATGGTCTGTGCCTGGTATTCTGGAGCCCATACCCGTCAAGGGCGGAGGCAGGCGTCCCAGCGTATCCCACGGGGGCGGGGGAGGGTTGAGTTACATGTATTTGATGGGCGAGGTGGCTCCTTCCATGATCAGGCCATCCACATCCTTCAGGAGTTCATGCTCACTGGCGGTGGTGGCCTTCTGCAGACGCCGGAGACGGGCCTGGAGCTGCTCCTGCTCCTTCTTGAGCTCCAGGTAGGAGTGTGAGAAGGTGTGGAAGATGGACGTGGCCGGGAAGGCCATGATGAGGATCCCACTCAGGATGCTGCTGAGGGCCACCATCTGGCCGGGCACGCTGCGTGGGACCATGTCGCCGTAGCCCACGGTCGTCATGGAGATGATAGCCCACCAGTAGGAGGCCGGGATGCTGGTGAACTCCAGGACCCGGCCGGACTCGTTCTCGGCCACGTACACCAGCGGGGAGAAGAGCGTGATGGCCACGCCCAGGAAGAGGAGGAGCAGGCCGAGCTCGCGCGCGCAGCGGCGCACCGTGAGGCCCAGCGTCTGCAGCCCCAGCGAGTGGCGCGCCAGGCGCATGACGTAGAGGATGCGCAGCGCGCGCAGCACGCGCAGCACCAGCCCCACCTTCTCCAGGTACGAGCCGCCGCCCGGCCTGTCGCCGTCCGCCTGCGGCTCCTCCGGCACCACCAGGGACACGTAGTAGGGGGACAGGGCCAGGATATCGATGATGTTCAGGGGCCCTTGGAAGAACTGGCATTTGTTCCGCGCCTGGACAAACCTCAGGCAGAACTCCAGGGAAAACCAGGCCACGCAGACTGTCTCCACGATGAAAATGTAGTAGCACTTCTGAGAGCACTCCCCCTAGAGAGGCGACAAAACGCACAGTAGACAGTGGACAGGCAACGGCGCTGGCAAGGGGAGAAAACAACCATGCCGAAAAGCAATTCCGTGTATCTATACTGACATGGCTAGCGATATTGATGTAGGTATATATGGAATCAGGATAGCTATCGACTCCAGATATAGAATCCATAGAGTATACAGATGCCATATAGTCAATAGAGTCTATACACATTCTATAGGTACTACATAGTCTTTCTAGTCTACATATCTATCTATATCGATTGAGCCGTGCTGTAGACTCTTAGTTGTCCATCCAAACCCCCCTTTTACAGAGCTATTAAATTGTGGCTGGGCACGGAGCTGGTCAGCTAGGTCAGAGACCACATCTCCCTGGCAGCAGGTGTGGCCAAATAATTCGTTCCCCGCCTGCAGAATGTAAATAGAAGCCATGCATGCCATCTCCAGTTCCAGAACATCAGGTGTTGGTGTGAATTCCTGCACTCTTTCCCTGTGAGCTGGGACAACCCACAGGGCCCTGCCACCCAGCTCAGAACCAGCAGATTGGACCAGTGCCCCAGCAGAGAATGGCGCATCAAGGTGAAAAAAATTTGGGCCTCTGAATGAGAGCTGCCCTTTCGCCTTGATCACTCTCTGTGAAAGAAATCAACTTCTATCTTGTTGAAAGCCATTCTGTCTTGGCGCCTCTTTGTTATAGCAGCCAACCTTGACCTTTTCCAATGTAAGCCCTTTTTGTAGACCAGGCACTGCTCTAGGGCCGTCACGTAAGCCCCACAGTAATGGTATGAGCAAGGCAGCACACCCTCATTGTATGGCCCAGGACATGGTTCTGAGCAGTGAAAGGACTTGCCTGAGCTCACATACATAGTAGATGGTTTGTCAGCCACTGGGATCTGTTTTGTAACTTCTTTGCCTGCTGTCCCGCATTCATTCATCCAACAAAAAATGTACGGAGAGTTCACTCGGTGCCAGGCCCTGGGTTAGACTCTGGGGGTAAAGTATCAGAGAAGCAGAGGTTGTCTCTGGGGGCTTGGAGGCTGGTGGGGCAGAGAGGGCTCCCACATCCCTAGAAAGGCCCTGTGGCATGGATTACAACTGTTCACACACAAGCTCCATTTCCCTGGGCAATTCCAGCTAGGTGGGTGAGGGCTGTTATAGGTTCACTGTTGTGCCATTCACATGCCCAGCCTCTGGCTTCCAACAAAAATCCCACAGTCCCTCTGTTCCTCCCTCCAGGTGCCCTTGAACCAGAAACATCCACTTTCCCTGGAAGCTTATTAGAAACACAGAACCTTGGGCCCTTCCCCATCCCCCAGGAATCAGAATCAACATTTTAACAAAACCTCCAAGTGATTTGTGTGCAAGTTAAAATTTGAGAAACACTGGTCCAGTGCAATGGGTCCCAGCCTTGGCTGCCCATCACACAGAATCACTTGGGTGGCTTTGAAAAAATTCTGATGTCCGGGCTGGGACCTCAGGAATTCTAATGTAATTGATTCAAGTATGATTCTGAGCAGTACAATTTTGCAGAAGCTTCACAAATGACTTTAATGTGGAGCCAGAGCCAGTATTTAGAACCTGACTCTAAATACTATATATATGTATTTATATATATATATATATTTATATATTTATATTTATATATATATTTATATATTTATGTTTATGATGGATGAGTAAATGGATGGCTGAAGCCAGTTGCCTGAGTGAAAAGCAAGATGTTGGCAACTGTAAGTTTTCTTTGGATTAAAAGGCTCTGAAGTGGAAACATTAATTATTTCCAGTGCCTGGGCCCACAGGAATACTAAATTGAAATGTCCTTTATGTCTAGTCGCTGGAGGAAGAGAAAGGGGCTGGTCCGTCTTCATCTCTGCTTGTCCAGGGTGGGTCAATTTTCTCTCTTGACTTGTATCTGGTCTACCAAGGGGTGTGAGGGTATAGGGATGCTAGTGAGGGCTTGGAGTCCAGAGTGTCTGTGACCCAAGCTCAAGTCCCTCATTTCCACTTACACAGGCATGTCATCTTGGCCCCTCTTGGCTTTCAGTTCTGTGCCCCAGAAGGTGTTGTGACCCTTAGAAATGATACATGTAGAAGTAGTTAGCAGGCTGCTGGACCTTCAGGTACACAATACATTGTAGCTATCTTTATGAGATGATTGGCGGATCACAGACATAGCCTGCCTGGTCAGTTTAAGGGTAACAGTATCTTCCTATCACTGAATTCTACAGGAAGCTGAGGAAATGCTCCAAGACTTGGAAGTCTTGGCCACTATTGCCTGGGTTTGCTTCAGGATCCTGAAGGTCTCAGGAGTGTGGGATCCTGATTCCCCAATCCTGCTACAAATTTGCTGTGACCAAGCAGAGGTCACGGCTATTCTCTGTGTTTCAGTTTCCAATGAAGAGGTTGAAACAAAAATCAATATTTCACAAAGCTGATTCAGAACCTCCTGCATTAGAATCCCCAAGGGTGCCTGTTACAAATGCAGATTCTTGGGTCCCTAACACAAAATCAATACCCTGGAGTGGGGCCCAGGGCTCTGCATTTTGGCAAAACCCCCTGTTGTCTCAGAGGCACCTGGAGGTTTTTTAGACTCTGGGCCAGATTCTTCCCACAAGGCCTCTTTTGCCTCTGACATTCTAGGAGTTTTCCTCCTAGCTTACGAGATTCTTGTAGCTGGGAATAACTGGTCCAGGCCAGTGACCCACTAGCTCAGGAAGGTGACTCCTGAGAGGCAGAGAAGGCTCTGTGAGTCCTCCCTCTGCCTCTGATGTTGGCGTTTGGATATTCAGGGCATGCAGCAGCCACCTCCTTCCAGCGGCCCGGCCCTGCTATGCTGGCCACCTCCCCGCACTGCAGCAAGCTCTCTGCAGAGTCACCCCCAGCACTGCTGCTCCGCGCTGCATCCTTAAACCAACCTCCAGCCTCTGGTCCCCGGAGAAACGCCCTGTGGGCAGCTGGTATTGGGTTTCTGGCCATTTTTTGTAGGTGGGGTAAACCGCTGATTCTGGTTTGCCCAGAACTTTCCGGACCTGAGCACAGAAAGTCCCAGGTCACCAGAAAGCCCTCAGTCCTGGGCAAACCAAGATGGCTGGTCGCTCTCTTGTCACTGGGGTGGGAATGAAGTGTGCTCTGGTTCTCTCATGCAGCGAAGAAGAACACGAGACAGTCTGAGAAGGCTGGAGGTGTGAGCGACACCACCACACGGACGGATCTCACAGACAGGATGTGGGGCAAGACGAGGCAGACATATGCCTCCGTTTGTGTGAAGTTCAAGAACATGCAAAACTTCTCTGGGGTGGGCAACATCACCAAACAGCAGCTGCCTCTGGGTGGGTAGGGACAGACTGTGAAGGGACATACATTTCTGGAGTGAGGGGGATATTCAATCAGTACATTGTATATAGCTAAGATATGTGCATTTCAATGCATATCAATTTTACCAATTAAACTGTAAAGTAAAAATAAAATGAATGCTAATAATTAATTGGGGGTAGGGAGGGGATGGAGAGAGCAAGAATAAGGAGGGCAGATGTGGACAGTTGTGGAAGCTGAATTATGGGGACTTGGGGTGCCTTATATTGCTCTATTTACTTTGTAAATGCCTGAGATTTTTCATCATGAAAGTTGAAAACTTCTGAAATCAACACCACAGTGAGATACCACTTCACACTCATTAGGATGGCTATGATTCCAAATACAAAAAATAACAAGTGTTGGCAAAGATGTAGAGAAATGAGCACCCGTGAACATTGCTGGTGGGAATGAATGAAAAATGGCACAACTGCTGTGGAAACCAGGTGGGTAGTCCCTGAAAACAGGATGGCAGGGATGCCGGGATGGCTCAGTGGTCGAGCGCTTGCCTTGCAACTTCGAGGTCCGGGGTTCAATTCCCAGTCCCGGCCCATGCCACCTCATAGGCTGAACTGCGGGGCAACTGGTAACCGCTGGGGTAGCTCAGTGGTGAAGGTTCTTACTTCCCATGTGGTTTGGTTCCCACCCTGAGCGGCCCCACATCCTGTGTGGAATGAAACCATGTCACAACTAGTGATGACAAACATGGAGACTGCTCTGGGCCCTCCCCCTTCTCTCTCTCTCTCTCTCTCTCTCTCTCTCTCTCTCTCTCTCTCTCTCTTGCCTTCTCTCAAACAATAAAAAAAATCTTAAAAAAAAAAGTAAAGCATACATTTGTGACCTGACCCAGCAAATCCACTTGTAGATGTATGCCTGAAGAAACTGAAAACAGACATCCACACAAAAACCTGTGCATGAATGTTCATAGCAGCATTACTCAAAATAGCCAAAACGTGGAAACAACTGAAATGCCGATGACTGCTGAATGAATAAACACAATGTGCCCTATCCATATAATGGAATACTATTTGACCACAAAAAAACGACAAAGTCCTGATTCATGCTTCAACATGGATGAACCTTGAACCCCTTATGCTCAGTGGAAGAAACCAGGCACACCGTATGGGTTCGTATGAATGTGAAGTGTCCAGAAAAGGCAAATCCATGGAGACAGAAAGTACATCATCGTTGCCTGGGGCTGGGGGTGAGGTGGGGGTTGAGGGGACAGGGAATAGCTGGTAGTGTGTGCAGGGTTTCTTTTTGGGGCGATGAATCTGTTCTCGGATTAGATAGTGGTGATGCTTGCACAACTCTACACTAAACACCACTGATTTGTGCCCTGTAGGAGGGTGACTATGATAGTGGGTGACTGTCGCAGTGAAAAAGAAACCAGGGTTGGAGTCTGAAGGCACCGAGCCCGTCCTGGGGGAGGAGGCAGTGAGTGCAGGCCTGGCAGTCTGGCCCTGACTCCTTTCTGCAGAGCAAAGCGGTTCTCAGGCTCTGGGGTCTGAGGGTGGCAGGGCTTTCCCAGGGCAAAGCCGCTGTCCCTGAGGGTCCATCAGGACTGGCTGCCCAGCAGACCACTGCAGGTTCACTGAGGGTTCACTGAGGGATGATTCTAGAAGCTCCATCTAAGACAGATTCAGGGCTGAGTTCTTGACCTTAGAGCTTTCCTTGCACCCTTCTCTTTCTCACGACAACGCCTGGGAATGTGGCCAGATTCCGCCACTTCTCACCTCCACCGGGCAGCTGGGGCCGCCCTGCTTCCCTCCTGCCTGTGATTTCCCCCATTTGCGCCTCTGGTTCTGGCCTCAGGTCCAGGCTGGCCCTGCTGACTCATTGCTGACCTTGGCTTCTCCCTTCTTCTCTGACATCTCTCCCCTCCTTCACGCTCCTTCTACAACCCTCTCCCTACTCCCCCCTCACCTTGAGCCATAGTCCCTTCTGCCCAGGTCTTCCCTCTCCCCTGCACTCCCTGCCTCCCTCCCCCCCAATCTGGGCTGCAAGGGCTCTGAGAGTGCATGGTGCTAAGCAGAGGGGAGGAGATGAGAGCATGGCTAGGCAGGGGGAAGTGTGTGAGCCATAGACTCAGCGAAGGTGGGCCCCATCCAGGCAATGGGGAGTACTTCTTGTTGGCGGGAACACAGGGAGACTCAGCTGGGCAGAAGAAAACCCCAAAACAAAGCAAACTAACCAACCAACAAACAACAATAAAACAAACAACCTCATTAAGAAGAGTTCTCTAGAGCTATTGCCACATGTCACCAAACACAGAGAAGCTACAGAGAGCGGGCAGTTCATTGGGGAGCGGATCTGTGATCCAGGAAGGGGACAGGGAGGAAGGGAGGCTGGCCCTAGCATGTGGCTTTTTATTAAAGGCAAACAGGTGCAGATTGCAGCCCCACAGCTGAGGTGCACCCACATGAGGGCATTGTTTCATCAAGGGGGTTCCCAATAGTTCCACCTGGTCTTTGTAAAAAGATCTCAGTGTGTCCTCTGCACCTTAGCAAGATGCCGAAACCACAATATAAGATGTGAGGGAAAGTGAGGAGCAGAGCCCGCCGTCCCACCCGATGCCCACCACGGTTCTGTGACCACTGGGCACCGGGCACAGCATCAGTCCAGTATGGCCACTGAGCATACCTCTGGGACCAGAGTAGGACCTAAGGTGGGAGGAGAAGTGAGTGAAGGCTGCTGGGTTTGTGCCTGTGCTTGTCCCCACTGGGTCCCCAGCACAGAAGAGGCCCTCAGGGAAGGTCTGTCAAATGCATGAGTGAATGAGGGACAAGCCAGCCTTACTCTTGCTGCCACCAGAAAAGCAGCCCAATTTAGACTCCACCATGATTGTCCTCTGCTAGAGAGGGCCCTACACCCGCCCAGGCCCTACTCCACTCTAGTAACTTTACAAGAGTTGCTGTAGCTGTATTCCTACTAATCTGATTTCACCCCTTAATAGAAATGGACAGAGAAGACATTGGAGCTGACAGGCCGCTGACTTTGCTTCTGCCGTTTGGGTTCCATGGAGCTGGGGAAGAAGTTGATGAGCAAAGCAGATGAGCAGGTGGAAGGCCTGTGAGCTGGGTCCCACAGGGTGGATAAAAACAGCATGTTCACTCTGCATCAGCAGCACATGATAAATAGGATCGTTGGTCCGATCACAGCCCTGCTCTAAGTAGCTGTTATCTTATCTGCTTTTCTAGGTAAAGCAACAGAGGCACAAAGAAATAGAGCAACATGCCCAAGGGCAGAGCCAGGGAGCACCAGAGCTGGGATTTGAACCCAGAACCAGCAAAACAGAGACTCTGGCTCCTTTCTCTGATGCAGTACTGTCCGTCTGCAGCCATTGGGCTATCTCAGTGCAGTAAAGAGGACAAAAGAGGTCAAGAGAGGGGACACGAGTGTGCAGCTGCAGCTGGCAGTGACCTTCAGCCGCCCCCAGAGGGACACAAAGCAGCCTGACCAGCACCGCGGCCAAGAAGGGCCAAGGCCATGTGGAAGGGCACTAGGAATAAATGGCAGGCCTGACAAGCTTGGCAGAGGGAAGCAAAGAACCTAGGAAATTGCAGCATTCATCACTAGATGGACTCGTAAACAAATTGCAGCATATGAAACAGTGGAATATTATTCAACCACCAAAAAAAAAAAAAAAATGAAGTGCTGACAAATGCTACAAAATGCATGAACCTTGAAAACTTTAACTAAGTGAAAGAAGCCAGACACCAAAGGCCACATATTATATGATTCCACTTAGAGGAAATGTCTGGAATAGGGAAATGCTCGGAGACAGGAAGAAGATTGGTGGTAGCCAGGGGCTGGGGTCAGGGAGAGGGATGGGGAGAGGGATGGGGAGAGGGGTGGGGAGAGGAGTGGGGAGAGGGATGGGGAGAGGGATGGGGAGAGGGATGGGGAGAGGGGTGGGGAGAGGGGTGGGGAGAGGGGTGGGGAGAGGGATGGGGCGTGGCTATCTATCGGGCATGGGTGTTACTTCGCAATGCTGGAAATGCTTTTGAACTTGACAGAGGTGTTGGCTACACAACACTGTGAGAGCACTAAATGCCACTGGATGAATTGTACAGTTTAAGATGGTTAATTTTATGTTAGGTGAATTTCACTTCAATTTAAAGTAATGAAGCAGGGATGCTTAAGAATATAAGCTCCAAAAAGGTAAGAAATTTGCCTTCTCTTATCTGTAGCCCCTCCAAAAATGTATTTAGCAGGCACTCAGTAACTGGTGCAGAATGAAGAAATGTTGTGATGTCCTGTTAACTAATATCTAACAAGTGGATGATGATGATGATGATGACGACTACCATGTATTGGGCACTTTTTACGTCTCGGCTGTGTTCCAATTGTTCACATGAAGTACTCATTTCATCCTCACCATAACCCCCAGAGAAAAGGACAAATAGCATCTCTATTTTACAGATGAGGAAACTGAGGCTCAACAAGGTTGTCTTTCCTGAGATCAGTGAGTTCATAACAAGGCCTGGCCAAGATTCAAACCCAGAGCATCTGCAGTCTGCACCATCATGCTGGACAGAGAAGCACTTCACAACATACCCCCAAAATGCTAAGTGCCCCCAAGGCTGAGGGTCTGGACTACACGTGGGGTGGCCCAGCGTTGGAAGATGAGCCAAGCTGAGGTGAACATAAATCCTGGCACTGCTACTCACCAACTGTGAGCTTAAGAACAGGATCAAACTTCCCTGAGCCTCAGTTTCCTATTTTGTAAAACAGGGGCAGCCGTAGCATCTACTTTCTAAAGCTGCCACAAGGATTCAGTTCGTTCTGCCAAGTGCCAACCAGCCTCAGGAGGGGCACCGAATAAGCATCATTCTTTCACCCCTTCGGGGATGTTCTCCCTAAGGGGTTCCAGCAAGGTCTGCATGCTCCTGGGGGCGCTCCAGCACATGGCTTGGTCCTTTCTGCCTATACCACCTCCTCCCTCCTCCGTGTTCATTTACAATCTTGGGCACAGACCTTTCACCCCGACTGCCAAGTTTACTCCAAGGGATGTTGCTGGGAGAAGTCAGAGGAAAAAGAAAGCTGGCTCTCTTCAGGTGTTTGCTAACTCTCCCACCTAGCAGTACATCGCTAACACGTCGGCTGGAGGGATTCTGTGGGTCATATCCTAGGGGGGGGTGTCCTCCCCAGGTGGCATTCATTTATCCGAGGGGACACTGCCAGAACCCCTCAGGATGACGTGGGCTCTAGCCCTCCCAGCGTGGCCAGCATCTGCAGCCAGCTTACTGAATGGCCGCTTTCAGATTGACATCCCTGGGGACAAATATGAAATGCCAGGCTCATGTAGTGGGGAGAGAACAGCATCTTCTTATGTATATGTAAGAACACAGTCTAGAAAGAATAGCCCAGTCCTCAGCCCCCCAGCTCTCTAAATTATTATTACTATCAAAACAGATAAATAGACACATGTACTTTGGGGACCGTACTTCCCAGCCTCTCTCTGGGCAACACATGGAGAGGAGGTGACACCTCCCTTACCCCAGGAATAGAAATGGCAGCCTGACTCCTCCGCTCCGACTAGGGGCCCGCGTGGTTCTGTGGACCTCTTTCTCACTTCTGATTTGGTTTTCCGAGTCTCCATTAAACCAAGCCTCGGTTCATACCTGGGGTAATTTTCAAAGCATTAGGCTTAGAAAAGACCTTGGCCCTCTGCACTGTCTAAATCCCGGCTCCCTGGAAATCCCTAAGGGGAACAGGGTGGTGGAAATCCAGGGCTCCTTCCTTCCTCAGCCCCTGGGATCAAGGTCACCCTTGGGGGCTAGGGGACAAGGGGCACTTATTTTGTTCTGATCTTTTTACTGCGGTGTCCAAGTGTGGATATTTCTGTGAGTGAGCAGGATCGTGCTAAAGAATGAAATGATGCCTATGATTGGAGCCATAGTTCTCAATAGGGAAAAATGCTATTTAAAAGCCGGAACATTTGGTTGGTTTGCTTTAGGATAAAACGTTTATTGGCTGGACAAGATATATTTTATTCAACAAACAATGGGCAAGAGCCTACTCTGTGAGGAACAGGCTGGTTCTCTATTTAAATCCTGCCTATCTGGAAAGTTCTCTGATCTTTCCATATTGCCCTGGAATATATCTTTAAGGGAAGGACTTTATAATGACTGACAGTAGTTATAGGCCATATATGTGTGCACTGTCTTATGTATGTGTTTTGTGTGTAGGTTCCCTCCATCTACTATAATGTAAGCTCTATAAATTAGGGTGATAAGGAGCCATGGAGGAGTATAGAGCAAGGAAGGAGTAACATTTAAAATTAGGAAACACTGTAGTTCTCAGTTTGAAGCTCTCCAATAACATTCCCAACAAAATATTAGGTTCTTATCTTATTTCTCAGGCCATATGACCCCCATTGGGGGTTTTGGGATCCCCACAGCTCCCTGGAAGGAGAGTGTAGGAGTAAGCAAGACATTTTTTATTTTGCTCTGGCCTCCTGGGGGCAGTCTCTTAGAAGTTAACTCATTTTGGGGATGCCAGGATAGCTCAACAGGTTGAGCACTTGCCTTGCAGCTGCAAGGTCTGGGGATCGAATTCCGGCCTATGCAAACCCACATGCTGACCTGTGGCACAATTGGTAACTGCCAGGATGGTGGCGAAAGTTCTCGCCTGCCATGAGGGAGGCCCTGAATTTGGTTACACCTCACGCAGCCCCACATCCACCTGTTTGGAATGAAACTATGTCAAAAAACAAACAAACAAACAAACAAACAAAGTAATGATGCACCACTATTGAGACTGCTCTGGGCCCTCCCTGCTACTCTCTTGTCTCTCTCATCTTCTCTCCAAACAATAAAATAAATCTTTAAGAGAGGAAGAAGAAGAAGTTAACTCATCTCTTAGTTCCCCATCCAGGGAGCCTGACGGAGAGGCTCAGGAGAATAGTAACAACTGAGAAAGGAGTAGCTCTGCCACTATCAGCATATTTACTCTGTAACTCTGAGGAAGCAAAATACCCCATGCCTCAGTTTCCCCATCTGAAAATGGAGCTGGGATGCCCACTGAAGGCTGGCTCAAGAAGACAGGGGTTTCTGGCTTGTCATGGTGCGTGGCATAGAGTGGCTGTTCAATAGACACGTGATAAGTGCATTGAATGTGTGAAGCTTCAAAGAAATGTTGCCTATTTTATGGAGGAGGAAACTGAGGCTCAGAGACACGAAGCAATTTGCGGCTGGTCACAGAACTGGGAGTGGCGAGGCTGGACCTGCTGGCCCGCTAAGGCCGGGGGTGGCTTTGTCAATGTCCAGCGTTCACGATCAGAGACAGGCAGCCACCTTATGACTTTCGTGAGCCCAAGGTACTTTTGCCTTGGTGGGCTTCTTCCTCCATAAAGCAATACACCTTGAAAATGATTTTTTACGACTGCGTTGATCTAAAAATGAACACCATCCATGCTGGGTAATATTCATCCCCCCCCACCCCTTCTTGTTTTACAAGACATGAGAACATGTTCATGGGCCCTGGGCGCCAGGCCCGATGGAGAGATGGACCCGGGTCCAAAGCCACTCACCTTGTCCTCCTCGGCCCGCAGGTCGGGCATGGTGCTGACACACAAGCTGACCGCTGTGGTGGCCACAAAGAGGATGGACAGACAGGCAAAGACCTTCCCGGGCAGCCCCGACTGCGGGTTTTCCACCGTCTCCCGCAGCCAGTGCATGAAGAGCCCCCAGCGCGAGGTGTGCACCGCGGGGCGGCAGGCCTCGCTCTGTCGCTGCAGGCTCTCCTCCTTGCGCAGCTCGGCCAACTCCTCCAGCTTCCGGAGCAGCTTCCGCAGGCAGCACTTCTCCAGGTGGGCTTCCTCGATCCCCCAGTAGGTCAGCTCCTCCCGGAAGGACAGCGCACACATCTCCCGCAGCAGGGCCAGCCTGCCGGCCGCCAGGAAGCTCACGATCATCCCGAACGCGCTGGGGCTCCTGTCGAAGAAGAACTCCTGGTTGTCCTCGTCGTAATCGTCGCACAGCTGTGCGATCTCCTCGTGGTTCCGGCAGAACTTGAGTTTGCTCAGGCGGCTCAGGGGAAACTCGTCCAGCGTGCTCCAGGGAAGCACGTACCTCCTGCCCCCGACGTTCACCAGGATCTCCTTCTTCAGGTCCGCCTCCGGGGAGGCGTCCAAGGCGCCCACCTTGCGGGCCCTGCGGTAGTAAAGGCCCTTGATGGATGGGGGCTCCACGGAGCCAGGCAAGAGCTGACTCAGAGGGCTGCAGGAGCCAGAGGGATGGCGTCTGGGATGCAGGCCCCTGACTCTGGCAGGCACGGGCATCACTGAAGAGGTCCTGGCACCCCAAGGGGAAAAGAGCAAGGGAACGGGACAAGTCAGCCTCAGGGAAGAGTCCTAGAGGTCACAGACTTTTTCTCATGCTTGCTGTCCTGACACTGTATCTGCATCACTCACTCTTTTCATCTTCTATCCAGCACAGATTTACCGGGCATCTACTAGGCACTTGGGATCTGCCAGTGAACAGGAGACAATGCCATCCCTTTCTGGTGGAGCGCATCCTCATCTCTCAGAAGAATCTCCCTGGAATGGGACAGTATGTGGACTGAGGACTTGGGGACCTCAGTCCTGAGCTGGACACATCAGAGCTGTACCACTTCCAGGCTGTGTGGTCTTGGGCATGTGCCTTAACCTGTCTGATCTCAGCATCGTTCATTCCATGACAAGACTTGTACCAACTTTGCAAGGTATAGTTGCTAAACATAGAGCTAAAGAGTGTAAGAGTTTCTCAAGTTTACTGCCCGGTTCCAACCCCTTAGGGACTGCCACCACGGGTGGATTCCTCGGCCTCTCTGAGGACGTGGCTTCATCTACCCAGCTGGGGTAGTTTGAGTGCCCACCTCATGGAGCACAGGGTTACATGCAGTAACAAACATGAAGTGTATATTAAGAATTCTTCTGACATGCCAAGCACCCTGGTACACGCTTTTCCCATATTAACTCATCTCAACAACCTCATGAAATAGACATTCGGATCTCTATTTTACTGATAAGGAAACAGGGGCACAGAAAGATGAAGTAAGGAGCGATGTGACTGTGTTTAGCATGGTGTCGGACTCTCAGGAGAAGAGCCACAACCGTCACCTTGTCCCTCCTGTTTACTTCCTCATTTCGAGGACTTTACTATCCATGACAGTGCTCCTCCACATTCATTGGATGCTTGTCTCAGCCATCCTTGCTGTGTGACCTTGAGCCAGTTACACCCCCTCTCTGGGCCTCAGTCTTATCATCTGCCAAATGAAAGGGCTTCTAATGCTCTCACCATTTCAGACCTGTATGGGGCACTTGACTTAGAATAAGGTTTTAGGTTTAGCCCATGCATTAAAAAAAATCACCTCCACAATAGTTCTCCTCCTCAGCACCCCACAGACCATTTCCTATGCTATTCATGGTAGGCAGTGCTATTTGCAGAGCATCTATAACCTTACATTCCAAGATGCACTCCAATCAAGAGAAAAACTCGGCAGCTGAATGGAAATGAAACTTCCTCCCAGTTTCAGAGCCAATTGGATTCCGGTAGACAGCAAAGAGTTGAATCCCAGCCCGTGCATGTCACACTTGTTCCCCACACAACATTCTGTGATTCTGCATGTGTGACTTCGTTTACAATGTACGGCCAGAGGAAGATGAGCAGCCTGCACAGAGGAGAGTATTCGGAAATCCAGGGAGCTCTTCCCAAGCGTTCTGATTTTCTAACTGCAAAAAGCAAGACCCAGAGAGTTGAAGTGACTCGTCCAAGGTCACAGAATGAATCCAGTCCCAACCCAGGAATCTGTCTCCCAGCCTGGGGCTCTTTCTAGAACCCAAAGAACTGCCCATTTTGCATTTACTCTACAATCCCAACTTTGCAACCCGCTGTTCCCCCAAACAACTGGCACACACAGCGTCTTGCAGAGCACGGGAAAGACAGTCACTCAAAACAGCACTTTGGCCAAGAATGTTTCACAGCGCCCTGCAAACAAACCCCCACCTTGTAGCAAATGCTAACTTCTTCCCCCGAAGTTGAACTCACCCTCCTCCTATCTCAGGGAGCCTGTTTCCAGCGGTTTCTCTGACAGGCGAGGAGAGCCCATGTCTCAGTGCCCCAGGAAGAGATGGGTTTGTGGTAGAGATGAAGGGGAAGCAAAGACAAAAAAACTCCCCAACACAGCGGCTTCTGGCAGAGTTAGTTCCCAACCTTTCTTCCCTTGCCTTCTCCAGAAATCCGAAGTCCGTTCATTCTGCATCTCTCTCTCCAGCGGCTGGAGAGCAGCCCTGGCGGAGTGGGCTGAGGGTTTTAAAAAGGACCCAGAAGCCCCTGTCCCCATGAGAGCTGAGGGACTGAGGGATTCATGCTCGGAGAGAGCCGGGTCAGCTGTCCTGCTCCAGCCGCGGGCTCGGCACTCCGCGTCCCACAGGGACAGCCAGTGTGGTCCTGCAAGAGCAGGAGGGAGGGGGAGAATGGGAAGGGCTTAGAAATAATCTCTCCATCAGCCAGGCAGCCGGCAGGAGCAGCGTCTGCCGCTGCTCTGCCAACCGTCTGGAAAGCAAGAACCATCCTCCCCGGAGCGTAACTCGGAAGGAGCAGAGGACAACTTGGGGCCGGGGCATCTGCAGCTCCCTGTCCTTGGCAACCCGGGGGCTCCTGGGGTGTGCCCCTAATGGGCAGGTGCTGAGGAATAAACTGCAGGGGAAACTTTTTGGCTGCTTGGAATCAGTCCAGGCCCAGGACAGGTCGGGAGAAGCCCAGTCTCCCAACATTGGGCGGGCAGTTCCAGAGGGTACATGATGGACAGGGAAGAGGGGTGAACCAGCCGGCCCATACACCTGCATCCCCGACTCCAATGTGAGTGGCTGTGCGACCTCGGGCAGGTGACTGAGTATCTCTGAGCCTCAGCTTGCTCATTTGTGAAAACAATGAGAATGACAGGCGTTTGGGGGAAGTCATCACAGAAGCCACTGGAGCAGGCCCTTTGTGTGGGTTTGGCTGGCGTGCTTGTGGTGAGGAGAAAGAGGCACAGTGCTAGGGCCTGGGTCTCAGCCTTCGCTCTGTACTTTCTACCTTGCTGTGTGTCCTTGGCCGGTCACGTGTCCTCTCTGGGCCTCAGTTTTCTCACTGGTCAAGTGAGGACAGTCGAAGCAGTGGTGGCTGAAACTGCAAAACCGTCTTCTCGTGTAGGTACTCAGTGTACACTGGCTCTTCTTAATTTTCTTAAGAGGTTCTGAGTCCCAGTCCCTTGGCTTCCAAAGGTGAGTTATCATTATCAGCTGTGCTTTGCAGATGAGGCCTGGAGGCCTAGGGAAGAGGCTGGCTCAAGGTCACCTGGCTGGTTAGAGCCTGCACTGCACAGAGACTTTGGGTTCTGATGTGAGGATCTGGGGGTGAGGAAGATCTGAACTTGGGTCTTCCACAGTCACCTGGAGCTGGTGGCTGGAGCTGCTGGCCTCAGGGGGCCTTCCGTGGCCTGGCTCTGGAGACAAATCCATGCAGGAGCCGCAAAGCTGAGCCAATGGAGCGGGTCTTGGAGAGTGGCCGAAACCCGAGCATTCTGCAGAAATAATCGAGGGGCCCGGAATGGGGGATGACACAGGGGAGGACATGAAGATGAGACACCCTGCTTCACCATGGCAGCTCGACTCTGATCAGCTTTCCATCGTGAGTCTAAGTGTAGCCCAAATAAATGCCGAGACCCCACGGGCCCAGTCCCCACACTCAGCCCACTCAGAGACCCCAGGGCACCTGCTAGTGATGAAGACACTTCTTTGCCCCTTTCCCCAGTTCTGCTCCCCTTCCCCACAGCTACTCCCACACCTCATGTTGACCAGACTCCCAGGTGACCTTTCTGACTCATTTCCGACTCATGCTATTTTTTCCCTTTCCTCTCTCTCTCTGTCTCCCCTCCTCCCTCAGCTCTCTATTATTTATCTCAGCTTAACCTCTGGTTAAATCTCTCCCAACCTGTCTCCCTGCCTCTCAGTTTTCTTTGGGTCTGGAGTGCATGAGTTCAAATCAAGAATCTACTACTTCCCTCCTTGGTGACCTTCAGCAAGTTTCTTAACCTCTCCAGGCCTCAGTTCACTCATTTGTGACATGAAGATTATAGAACGGACCGATTTATTAAAAGTATTGAATACATTATAATAATTTACATTTAAAGGACACTTGGAAGAGTAGGGTGAAGCCAGGCCCACGTAAGGGCTCGCTGCTATTGTGAATATTATCTTAATAAGTTTAAGTCACGCAAGAAAGATTTTGTTTGAAGAAAGGAGTCTGTATTCAAAAAGTATTTTAGAGGAAAAGCTGACAGGTGCTGACCTCGTATAAGCCTCTGGTAACTCATAGAGAACCAAGACCAAGAGAAGGCGGGAGAACTGTCTGAGCTCACACAACCAGTCCACAGCAGGGCCTGGCTCAGTTTGGACTCACAGTCCAGTGCTCTTTCCACAGCCCCAGTGCCTTCAGTCTGTCAGCACTGCCTCTTTGCTCAAGCTGTAGGACCTTTGACTTTAGCCTGGTGTCCAGGCCTGCCTGCCTCTGCCCCCAGGCAGTCACTGAGTCCTTCCATAGGACTTGGTAAAGCTTAATGCCACTGCCTTCGTGCCCCCCACTGTCCCCCCTTTTGTGAGCCCTGGGCCTCAGCATCCTGGAAGTTTGGGATACAGGACAGCCCTTGGAAGCCCATCTTTGCTCTCTTCTGAGGGACTGCCCCCTGCCATGTATTTCTGATAAGGGGCTGGGCCATAGGAACCGTGTATGCATCTCTTCTGGCTGCTATAACAAAACACAACAATGTATTTTCTTGCAGTTCTGGAGGCCAGAAGTCCAAAGTGGATCTGAGGAGGCTGAAGTCACTGTGTTGTCAGGGCTGCATTCCTGCTGGAGGCTCTCGGGGAGAATCCATTTCCAGCTCTTAGGAACCGCCTACATTCTTTGGGTTATGGCTGCATCATTCTAACATCCGCTTCTGTCCTCACCTCTCCTCAGACTCTCCTACGAGAACCCTGTGATTACACTGAGCTCACTGGATAATCCAGGAGCATCTCTGAGTTTTAAGAGCCTTAACTTAATCACACCTACAACATTCCTTTTGCCAAATTGGTAACCTATTTATAGGGCCTCCTAGGATTTAGGGTTTGGACATCTTTCAGCCCAGGGAGACCCATTTTGGACTCTGGCCCCCCAAACTGTAAGATAGTAAATGTCTGCTGCTTTCAGCTACTAAATTTGTGGTGTTTCTGACAGCAGCAATACAAGACCGGTCTGGGGAAGGGGCAGGCAGGGCACACACCAACCATCGGAGATACTTACAAGTTGTTGAGAAGGTCATGCCTCCCAGCACCTGCTTCCAGAAGTGGGGATCCATCCATGCAGGTGACAAATATTTTTTGAGCACCCACTCTGCTGGCACTGTTGCTCACTGGCTGTGTGACCTTGGGCAAATCACCTTTCCTCTGTGTGCCTCAGGAAAGATGTGGTAATGACAGTCCTTATTGTAAGAAGTGACTGTAAGGGTTATTAGAAGGAGTAAGTGAGTTGGTATATGGGAAGCAGTGATTTCAGTGCCTGGCATTTGGTAAATGCTCAATTAGAAATGACAGAGATATTGATAGATGACCAGATAAAGAAGATGTGGTGCATTTACACAATGGACTATTACTCAGCGAGCAGAAAAGATGAAATACTGCCATTTGTGACAATGTGGATGGACCTTGAGATTATTATTTCAGTAAAATAAGTCAGAGAGAAAAAAATGAAAAACCGTATGACTTCACTCATCTGTGGAATATAAAACTGAAAGCAACAAAGAAACAAAAACCCATGGACACAGTCAATAGTTTAGTGGTTACCTGAGGGTAAGGGGGGAGGGAGGGAGGGGAGAGGGAGGGGGCATCAAATATATGGTCAGGGAAGGAGAACTGACTCTGGGTGGTGAGGACACAATGCAACACATAGACGATGTCACGTAGACTTGTATACCTGGAACCTATGTAACTTTTACTAACCAATGTCACCCCAATAAGTTTAACACTAAAAGAATGAAAACTTACAGAGGTGAAAAGAGCTGGAATGCATGGGTCCCAGGTTGCCTTGAGTGAGCAGAAGAGGCAATACACGATGATGTGCTGTTAAATAATAATAATGGCTTCCTGGGGGCTGGGGGGAGAGTGCTGACTGGAGTCTGCCCGTCCCTGTGGTGTAAATACTCCTACCATGCCCAGCTTTGTGCTAGCAAAGCTAACATCCTTGAAGGCTGAACACAGAAGAGATGCTCATGGTGAGCCCTCGCGAGCCTGTGCCAGTGGGCTCAGCAGCTCACAGCGGAGGCTGGGGCAGCACTCCCAAGGCGTGGCCCTGGGTGAGTCTTGATGGGAGAGTCACAGGTCTGTGAAGCCAGTGAACAGAGCAGGTGAGAGTCAGCACCGATGGGCTTCCCTTGCTGAGAACTGCAAACTTTACCCTGGCCCGGTGAGCCACCGGAGATTAAAGCCATGGTTCTCCACCACAGAACCTTCTAGCATCACCCTGGGGAGCTTTTAAAACATTCCAGTGACCGGGCCACATCCATATCAGTGGAACCAACTTTGGGGCTTGGGGACTCACAGCTAGGATTGCTTTGAAATGTCCCCAGGTGGGCAATGTCTAACCATGCAGCCTGGGTTGGGAATGGGGGTGTGAAGTCAGGAGTGGCATGAGCAGGGATGCATTTTTCAGAGCTCACTTCAGCTCACTCAGATACTGCTGGAGGCGGTGTAGATTGGTACCTTTTCAAAGGGCAATCGGTGCTATTGATCAACATAAGAAATGCAGGCATGCCTTGATTTACAATCCAGGAATTGATGCTGCAGATATGCTTGCACATGTGCACAAAGACATGGGTACAAAGATCTCCGTTGCAGCATTGTCTGTGATAGCAGCAGATTGGAAATGACCGAAATATTCCTCATTAGAGGGCTGGTTGAGTAAAGGCTGGTCATCAACGTGAGAGAAAACTCTGCAGCTGTTAAAAAGGAGCAGGGAATCTATACATACTGATGTGGAAGGCCTGGCAAGATATATAAAGTGCAAGGTGCAGAACAGATCATGCTGAATGCGCTGGTTTGTGTAAAAAATAGATAGTGTGTGTGTGTGTGTGTGTGTGTGTGCGCGTGCGCGCGCATGTGCCAGCATAGAATATTTATTTCTGAAAAATAGGTAACACACTAGAAACTGTGGTTTCCTCTGGGAAAGGAAACCAAGGGGTTTGGGGAAAAAATAAAAGGGAAAAAGAATATTTCCATTTCTCTCTCATTTTATATTGTTTAATTTTTTTAAAAACCATGGGCATGTATTGATCCGAAACTTTTTTTAATGTAATTGAAAAGCATCCTGGTACCAGTGCAGAGGAGGAGCCAGCCTGGAAGAAAGATGGTTTGTCAGACCTGGCTGCCCATTACACAGGCATGAATAAGGCAGTGACTGTGGAGCTGGAGGGAAGGCCAGAAGAGGAGCCGGACGAGACAGAAGGAATGACGTGGAAGGTGCTAGCAGTGGGTGGACCCTGCCCTGTCTTCAGCTGGTTTAGCCTTAACCACACCCCATCAGGGAGATTTGGTTAGCAGCCAAGGCCACAGACCCCACCAGTGACCTCATCACAGTCCTTTGGGCAACTGGGGTCGTTTAGCGTCGCCTCATTGTCATTGGGGAAGTCAAGGCAGTGCAGTAATTTTCGCGATGGACTGGAAGTAAAGGCACACTTGGATCATTTACCACGGAGAGTCCTAAAGTCAAAGTGCCTCCAGGAGCCAGGTGGATGATGCAAGGCAGGCTGGTGGGTGCTACAGCAAAGCAGGGACCCCAAACCCTCGACTCACAAAGGTGGAGTGTGGAGCCAGGTTTGTGGCGGCATCTTCACACTTGGAAGAAAAACTGTAACCCTGATTTTTATGCTAAATATCTTGTAAATGTTACCAACCCAGAGACTAATATAGGGGAAGCCGGGATGGCTCAGTGGGTTAAGTGCTCACTTTGCAGCGCCGGGGACCAAGGATCGAATCCCGGCCCCGGCCCGTGTGGACCCATATGCTGAACTGGGGAGTTCCCCCAGTTCAGTTCTCTCTCTGTCTCTGTATCTCTCTTGCTCTCTCTCTCTGTCAAAAACAATAAAATAAATAAATAAATAATTTATTAGAAACTAATATAAAGCACCATGAAGCTGAACATGTGCATGCCTGATGACCCAGCA
>PVKE010023459.1:0-24622 GCA_004027555.1 Craseonycteris thonglongyai
CCCCCCCCCCCCCCCCCGCCCCCGGGATCCAGCGCCCTTCCTTCCAAGTGTGGTTCTCTTAAGGCTGGGGAAGGGGAAGGGGAAGGGGAAGGGGAGGCCCTCAGTGGGCAGGGTTCTATACCTTGGATGGTGTGGGGGGGGTGGTACTGTAACCCTCTCCCCTCCCTGAGCTTCAGGTCAGGCATGTGCCCCTTCCCTCGTGGCCATCCATAGAACATCGAGCACAGTGCGCCTCCCCGGGTGTGCGTTCTGTGCAAATTGCCTAGAAAGAGGACTTCTCGTTTCCGGTTTGGCTCTTTAGTCAACCTCCTGGGATTTTGTTGTTGTTGTTGTTGTTTGAACAGACTAGACGCTTGAAGAAAAGCTGCCATCCAAGAAGACGACATGCTCTCAGCAACCCCCCTGTATGGGAACGTTCACAGCTGGATGAACAGCGAGAGGGTCCGCATGTGTGGGATCAACGAAGACAGGTGAGTGTGCCTGGCTGGCCGAGGCCTGGGGAGATTGCATGGGGGTCCCCCCACCCCGGCCCCTCCCAGCTCCTGAGCAGAGCCAAGTCCCCCACTCAAAATGGGGGGGGGGGAAGATCTCTCGCCCCACTGGCGGCCCTTGATTTACAGTTTTAACAGGCAACCCAGCTCAGCGAAGCATTGCCGCCCTTTAAAAGATTAGCCCCTAAAGCAGCCTTTCAGTGCACTTTCGTCCTTAATTTATTATTTCATATTTATGAAGGAGAATTAATCCCAGTCTATATGCTGCTTTAACTCTAAATGTCAGGAGTGTGGGCCCAGGTGGATCGGCATTCAATGTGCTTTTAAAACAAATAGTTTGCTCAGTAATAACTGGGCAGATAGCCACCCTTTACTTCATTTATGCCCAGGGTTTCTCGGTGCCCTCTGCCGCCCACTGGGCAAGGCCATTGGCTCCTGTTTTCCGTCACCTGACAGCTCTTATGTTTCCTAATCAGTAGTTTTGGAGTGTGGGCTTGAGGCAGCTAAGCAGTCGATGATTAAAGCTGTTCTTTGGGGTAATGGTGAAACTCGCCTCTGCTGCTTCTCAGTGATTTTATCCTGGGCATTTGGAAGTTGGCACCGGGCACTTTCTTTATCGATGCTCTCTGATAACGAGTCCCAGGGCAGCCGCAGCCGCCTGGCACAGATGTGTTGCTTCCTCTGGAGCCTGGAGCGGCTGACATTTGTATGATGTCAGTGTGTATCCCGCGTCATGGTGATCAAGGCAGTCACGTACGGCTTCATTATCACCATGGAAACCAGTTTCGGAGGACATAGTACCTAACTTTGGGGAAAAAAGTTTTGAAAGCCTGCCTTCGTGGGTAGCAGAAGCAGTTGATGTGGCCAGCCAGTGGACTTCAACTTTGTGTCCCTTGCTTTGGTCTGTGGCCATTGTTTGACTGACGGTCTTCAGGAGAGCTTCTAAGGGTCACCCAGGACAGCAGCGTCGTTTGGCCTACTTGGCCTCCCGGAAAAACGATTGTGCTGCAGGAGTGGGGCCTCATTTGTGGCTCACCCCACCCATGGTCCCATTTGTAATTTTATGTCCCTGTTTGGCCTGCTTTTGTTTGTCTTTGTCCAGTTGAATCACCATTTGGGGACAGTTTTCCATATGGGCCGTTGGGGAGTACATGTTTTTTTGAGGGCCGTTGACAAGATGGAGTTATTAGAAACTGGTCTGTTCTGGGAGCGATCTAGGAAAGATGGATTAAGTGAGGAATGCTTTCATGAAGTTGCTGTGTCCTTTTAAACAGGAAAATCCCTGTAAATGATGGTGACGCTTCAAAGGCCAGACTGGAACTAAGGGAAGAAAATCCCTTGAACCACAACGTGGTAAGAGATTAATGGCTTCTGTTGATGTGCTATCTGAATCTCAGTGATCTGTAATCAATTGTGCATTCATTTGCATACCATTCAAGGGCTGGGGGGGGGGCAGGGCGGGGCTGACTGAGTAGCAATAGCCTCTCTGCTACAGGACCGGCTCACCTTAAGCTCTTGCTACCTCGGGTCCTTGGCTGGGCACTCCTTTGGATACGCTTTGCCATTAATGTCCGCGTCCCCTAGTGACTGGTGGGATGTGTGCCACCTTTTCCACTCAGTTACATGCCACATCGGTGGTCCCAGCAGGATAAACTTCCAGCCTCCAAGTCGATCCTTAGGGTTTACCTTTCCAGTGAAATCTGAAACATAGAACCTTCTTCAGACACGAGGGAGAGGGAGTCAAAAGATGCAACCACAGTTTGACCCATGGCCTCTTTATTGATTTAGAAATGAGACAGCTAAAGTCCTCTGTTCCTCCTGTCCTGCTGAAGATTGTTTCTTGTTATGTTAAGTACATCCAGGAAAACCCCAGGGAACACTGCCCAGGCCCCCAACCCAATAGGCCCAGGAAGGGTTAGTGGGAGTTCTGGACCCCATGAGGGTAGTGCTTAAGAGCAGTGGAGTTGGTGTGTCTCAGTTGCAGCAAAGATTTTTTGCTGAGAAGGTGAATTTTCCAGAGTGAATAGATGACTGAATTAATGTATGGACCTCAGGTCTAAGGGGACCCACATTTCTGAGGCTTTCAGGGTACTAGCTGAACGGGAAGGAGGAGAAAAACGGGGACGGCAAAGGGCTTGGGTGTGGAGGCCAGAGACCCCATGGATCGTGTTTTAAGCCTTTGTGCTCCAATGGTGAAGTGGACGTCCTTCTGTGCTAGTGTGAGGCTTCTCTTTGGGACGGGCCCGGCCACTCTGAAGGGATGTCCTAAGTAACACCCGTGTTCTTCTGCAAAGGTGGACGCAACCACAGCCCATCGGATCGAGGGTCTCGCAGCGCTGAGCATGGACCGCACTGGCCTGATCCGGGAAGGGCTGCGTGTCCCAGGCAACATCGTCTATTCTAGCTTGTGTGGACTGGGCTCGGAGAAAGGTCGGGAGGCTGCCACCAGCACTCTGGGTGGCCTTGGGTTTTCTTCGGAAAGAAACCCGGAAGTGCAGTTCAAACCGAACACACCCGAGGCAGTGGAGGCCTCTGCTGTCTCCGGAAAGCCACCAAATGGCTTCAGTGCTATATACAAAACGCCACCTGGAATACAAAAAAGTGCTGTGCCCACAGCAGAGACCCTGGGCTTGGACAGACCTGCCAGCGACAAACAGAGCCCTCTCAACATCAATGGTGCTAGTTACCTGCGGCTGCCCTGGGTCAATCCTTACATGGAGGGAGCCACGCCAGCCATCTACCCTTTCCTTGACTCGCCAAATAAGTATTCACTGAACATGTACAAGGCCTTGCTACCTCAGCAGTCCTACAGCCTGGCCCAGCCGCTGTACTCTCCGGTCTGCACCAATGGGGAGCGCTTTCTCTACCTGCCACCACCTCACTATGTCAGTCCCCACATCCCGTCATCCCTGGCTTCGCCCATGAGGCTCTCAACGCCCTCAGCCTCCCCAGCCATCCCACCGCTGGTCCACTGTGCAGACAAAAGCCTGCCCTGGAAGATGGGCGTCAGTCCTGGGAACCCAGTCGATTCCCATGCCTATCCCCACATCCAGAACAGTAAACAACCTAGGGTGCCCTCCACCAAGCCGGTCACCAGTGGCCTGCCAGGGGATGCAGCTCTCCTGTTGCCCCCCTCGCCTCGGCCTTCGCCCCGACTCCACCTTCCTTCCCAGCCCGCTGCAGACACCTACTCCGAATTCCACAAGCATTACGCCAGGATGTCCACTTCACCCTCTGTCACCCTGTCAAAGCCATACATGTCTGTCAGCAGCGACTTCCCTGTGGCCAGGCTGTCTAATAGCAAGTATCCCAAGGCGCCTGAAGGGTCAGAAAGTGCCCAGCCAGTTCCTGGGCACCCTCGGAAAACAGCAGGTCAAGACAGGAAAGATGGCGGCTCTCCTCCTCTCTTGGAGAAGCAGACGATTACCAAAGACGTCACCGATAAGCCACTGGACTTGTCTTCTAAAGTAGTGGATGTCGACGCTTCCAAAGCCGAGCATGTGAAAAAGATGGCTCCCACGGTCCTGGTGCACAGCCGATCTGCCAGTGGCCTAGTGCTGTCCGGAAGCGACATTCCAAAAGAAACCTTATCTCCTGCAGGACATGGCTGTTCTATCTATCGGTCTGAAATCATTAGCACAGCGCCCTCATCGTGGGTGGTGCCTGGGCCCAGCCCCAACGAGGACAGCAATGGCAAAGGCATGCCGCTGAAAACCAAGGCCTTGGACTGGGCAATCCCACAGCAGCGGAGCTCTTCGTGTCCCCGCATGGGGGGCACAGACGCCGTGGTCACTAACGTGTCAGGGTCAGTGTCCAGCGCTGGCCGCCCAGCCTCCGCATCGCCAGCCCCAAATGCTAATGCAGATAGCAGCAAGACCAGCAGGAGTTCTGTGGACACCACACCATCCGTCATTCAGCATGTGGGCCAGCCCCCAACCACGCCTGCCAAGCACAGCGGTGGCACCAGCAGCAAGGGCGCCAAAGCCAGCAACCCTGAACCGAGCTTCAAAGCAAGCGAGAATGGCCTCCCGCCAAGCTCGATCTTCCTCTCTCCAAATGAGGCGTTCAGGTCCCCACCAATTCCCTACCCCAGGAGCTACCTCCCTTACCCGGCGCCGGAGGGCATCGCTATAAGTCCCCTCTCCTTACATGGCAAGGGACCTGTCTACCCTCACCCAGTCTTGTTGCCCAATGGCAGTCTCTTTCCTGGGCACCTTGCCCCGAAGCCTGGGCTGCCGTACGGGCTGCCCACGGGCCGGCCGGAGTTCGTGACTTACCAAGACGCGCTGGGGCTGGGCATGGTGCATCCCATGTTGATACCTCACACTCCCATAGAGATCACAAAAGAGGAGAAACCAGAGAGGAGGTCCCGGTCCCACGAGAGAGCCCGCTATGAGGACCCAACCCTCCGGAACCGCTTTTCCGAGATGCTGGAAGCTAACAGCGCCAAGCTGCACCCAGACATCTCCAGCGACAAGAACCTAAAGCCGAGCCCCAGCTGGAATCAAGGAAAAAGTGTCAAGACTGACAAGCTTGTCTATGTAGACCTCCTCCGGGAAGAGCCAGATGCTAAAAGCGACGCCAGCGTGTCCAAACCTGGCTTCACGGCTGAGAGTGTTGGCCAAAGTGCTGAGCCCCCCAAGCCCCCCGCTGACCCGGCCCTGCAGCCACACCGCGATTTCATGGCCCTGAGAGAGGAGTTGGGGCGCATCAGTAACTTCCACGAAGCCTGTACCTTCAAACAGGCGCCAGGCCAGTCCGTCTTCAGCTTGAGCAAGGAGAACGTTCCAGTGGGAACCAGCAAGGAGAACCTGGGGATGCCAGTCTCTGTTCCATTCCTGGAGCCAACTCTGGGGAACGATGGCCCTGCTGTGACTTTTGGTAAAGCCCAGGAGGATCCCAAACCGTTTTGTGTGGGCGGTGCCCCACCGATTGTGGACGTCACCCCCACCTATACCAAAGATAGAGCTGATGAGGCAGAATCCAATGATGGCAAAGTGCTGAAACCCAAGCCATCTAAGCTGGCAAAGAGAATCGCCAATTCCGCTGGTTACGTGGGTGACAGATTCAAGTGTGTCACTACTGAACTGTATGCAGATTCCAGTCAGCTCAGCCGGGAGCAGCGGGCATTGCAGGTGAGCCCCCTCCCACCCAAATTTCAGCCATTTTGCCAGTTGTCAGTTTTTTTAATGTGTAAAGAGGACGGGGAGTGTGGTGTAGGACAGGACACTGGGCAGATATGGTTAATGAAGCTTATGGTAATTTAAATGTATGAAATGTGGCCAGTAAGGGGTTGTCAGTGGTAGCGCTTAGGAGGCTCATGTGTCTGGTAATTTGAAGTTATTCTGTAGATTTTAAGAGAACTCCACTCAAATGCTGATAAACGGAAGTTTTAAGTATTGTGAGGGCTATCTAAAGACTGCATGACATTTACCTATCAATTGCTTTGATTTCTCTGCTGTTACTGTACCTTAACAAATAGACCTAGAAGTGCTACTTAGAATGCCTTACATGATACTTGGTGGAGGTGTGTAGCAGCCGCATGTCTGTGGGATTTGTGCAATTTTTTCACAAAAAAAAAAAAAAAAAAAGAAAGAAAGAAAGAAAAAGAAGAAAAGAAAAAGCTCGCTTTAAGGGATAGAGTATGTATTTAACTTGCTAGCGAATGATAGATGTTGTCTAGGAATTTCCTTAAGATATTTTACTTTTAATTAAAAGATAAATAAAGCCAAATTGTTTTGCAATGTTAAGAAAAAAATTTAGTTTATGCTTATAAAAATGGATGAAGTTATCTAAATGATCCATTGAGTGCCCATTTTAATTACATAGATGGAAGGATTACAAGAGGACAGTATTTTATGTCTACCCGCTGCTTACTGTGAGGTCAGTTCTTCAAATTTTTATTACTAGAATCTTACATAAACCTTTTGAGTTAAATTTCATTTCCAAATATACAAAGGGAAGTTTGTGGGCCATGGTCGTCTGTATTCATTGTGCATTTTGTTTTCTTTTCTGTTGTGTTTTTGTTTTGTTTTCTTTGAGTTGTGTTTTGTTTTGTTTTATTTACCTTCAAAAGAGAATGTCTGTCTCTATGCAATAGTGTATGTATGGATATACATACACTCTGCATATGTATTTATATATATGGCTTTATGAATAAAGAATGTGTGACTACTTACATATAGATACTTTTAAATTTTATCTGTTACATTTAAAAATATCTCAGTTGTATCATAAGTTGTGGTTGGTTTTGGGCAAACTTTCCTTTGAAAATACTTTCCTTTAAGGTAAGGCAAATAAAATAGCTTTTATGGTAAGGTGTTTTTTTTTTCTTTTTTTTTTCCATCTCCGTTCTCTTTCTAGCGTGCAATGATGCGCTTCTCAGAGTTGGAAATGAAAGAGAGAGAAGGTGGCCACCCAACAACCAAAGACTCCGAGGTGTGCAAATTCAGCCCTGCTGACTGGGAAAGGTTGAAAGGAAATCAGGACAAAAAGCCAAAGTCGGTCACCCTGGAGGAGGCCATTGCTGACCAGAACGACAATGAGAGATGTAAGTGAACCCAAGCAGCTTGTGTGTGGTAGCCACGTCGGTGACAATGGGCAACTATTCCCAGAGCTGAGGGAGGGGAGAGGAAGCACCTATGAAAGATGATTTCCTGGGACACATCTCCCTTTCCACGGGAACATTGGCCCTGTGGCTAGTAACAGTCTAATACAATGTAGCCGAGGAGTGGCAGTGGGAGACTTTAAGTGTTCGATTTTGTAGCGGGTACAGATAGGGTTACTTTGTAGCAGTGAACTGATACCTCTAGCCAGAGGTGGTCCCCACCCCCAACCCCCAGTGGCAGTCTGCGCTGGAATGGAAAGTACTTGTGTTCTCCTTGCAGAGGAGATGGGATGGAGGAGGATGAAGGCATCACCAAGATGAGCATAGTTTTTTCCGATGGTGGGTTGGTTTGTCATCGGTGGGAGTCGACAATCCAATCCAAGGGTGCTGTAGAAAGGAAGGGGTTCTTCTCCCCAGGCAGAGGGTGTATTATGTTTCAGAGGCTCATGCTTTGCTCAGTCCCAACAGCTGTTCTCTCGCTGTTTGGTGGACTTTGGGATTTGCTCACAAGACGCCCGCCCCACCCCCACCCCATCTGATAAGACGTGTTGCCTCGCTTCTCGACTGTGCATGCTTGAGGCCTGAAGCATGCTCTGGCCCTCAGAAATCTTTTTTGGTGATGGTACATGGGGGGATCTGGGTGTACGTTGAGAGAGTGGGTACAAAATCCTCCTGAGAAAGGACGGTCTGTGAGCTCTGTGCCATTGGACGTCACGGGTTTGACCTTCCCACGCACACTTAGTTCATCGGGGCCTGATGGAGTTTGGGCGAATTTGTGGTCTGGGAGAGTGTGCTTCCCGCTGCCTAGAGCACAACTCCTCCCTACTCCTCTAGCTCATCCTTAGGTCAGTCAAGGGCCTATGGCCAGGATTCTGGGTAGGCCACACCAAGGCCGGCTTGTTCTGCATTAGTCTTGAAGAAAGGAGTTTTCTGTTGCTAGTCAGTGGTGGCATTACCTGAGGGATAAGGATTCTTGATGTACCTGAAATAAAGGTGTCCTTACGCCTCTACCTCATGGGACTGGTGAGAGTCCCGGCCACTCGTGAGTTCAACAGCAAGGACACTTTCCTCCTCACGGATGCCCACAGCAGGCGTGCAACCCTTCCCTTCTGAGGTGCTGCTCAGAACACCTGGTAGAAGTGGGCGAGGCTGGGTTAATGGGTAGGTGCTTCTCTGTGGAGGGGGGACTGCCTGGGAGGAAGAAGCCCTCTCTGGTCTGGGTGGAAGGTGACAGAGGCTGGTGGAAGCGGGAGCAAGAAGGGAGCTAGCCCCATCTTCTCACCTTTCTCTGGGTTTCCAGTAACATGGCCCATGCCCTTCACACCTCGGTGGCCTGGCTGCAGCTTTCCTTCTAGAGAAGTTTGTGCCCTTCCTGTCTTTCCTGCTAAACACGAGAGCTCAGTGTGGCCGGTGAGGAGCAGGGCCCGAGCCCTAGATGATCCTGAAAGGCTTCCCGAAGCCCCGCCAAGCTCTGACCAGCGAGATCTCTTCCTGGTGCACTCCGGACACAGCCCAACAAGCCCTAAGTGGCCGCTGAGGGCAGGAGAGAGGCTGGGGAAGGTGCAAGACTCAGTTGTAAAGATTGGGGCACAGAGGAGGGGAGTCACCATCCCTAGTTTTCTGGGAACTTGTGGCTTGTGGTTGGTTAAGAGGAGTCACCTAGAGAAGCCATTGTCCTTGCTGCCACCTCCTCATCTGTGGGACAGCAGGGGGCTGGATCCATTTAGTGGAAAATTGATGGGCCTTGTCCTTTTGACCCTGGTGTCTTGAGCCCACCTGAACTTGGGCCCTGCCCCACATGGGTCCCTTTCTTACGTTTTCTTCTCATTAGTGCTGGTGTAGCCGAGAGCCGAGCTTAGAGCATGTGGAAGCCGGGGCAGACGGGTCACAAAGTGGGTACACGAGCCTTCCAGAAGCCTTGCCTCTCCCAGGACAGCTAGCTTTCCACTCCTTGAGGGGCCAGGACCTTCTCAGACAGCGGTGCATCTTGTGGGGACGGGCTTGCTTAAGAAAGGTGAATTAACTTGAACACAGTGTCCTGCGTTTGGATTTATTCTTTGTAAGAGTAAGAGTGGCTGAGTGAAATGTTTATTTTCGAAGTTCAACTCCTGAGTTGGGAGGCTCCTCAAACTTGGAAGTTTATTCCTAAGAACCATCAGTGGCATTTTGAAGAAGGGGAGGGACAAGGAGGCGTGGGTCCCTTCCTTCTTGGACACAGAGTGACCATCTTTCCTTCCAGACACTTGGCCTGGGGCAGACAGACGCAGGACCTGCTTGGTGGCAATGCCTGAGTCACAGGGCTTCAGGAAACTTCTGTTCCGGCCACGCACCTGTGTTTTGTAAACGAAGTGTCCGGGCCGCTTCTGTAGAGGGTGTAGGTTTTACCAAGGTTTGCCTTTGCTGGGGGTGCTTATCGTTAGTTACCTGTGGCAGAGGGACATTCAGTCACAGGTAACCCTTCCACCTTGTTTAGGGCTCACTGGGCCTGTGGTGAGGGTGCTGTGTGGCCACAGTGACTTGTAAATGTTGCCATGGCGATGCTGCTGTGAGCTAATACTTATGGCATAATCATGATAAATTACAAGGTATATGTGCTGAGTCATATGACCACAGCGCAGGGATCAACTGTTAAATCCCAAGCAGCAGGGCCACGCTCACGTCTGCTTAGACTGAGTGAGCAAAGGCACTTGGCTTCCCACTTGTAGAAGATCCGAAATTGGCACCAATGGCAGAGCATGATGGTTAGGACCCTGCTGATCTGTCTCCATCTCCTTTGTCCTCAAGGGTAATCCTGTGGGTGTCTGTTGGGATAGTCTCATCTGGGAACTCCCAGGTCTGGTGTGCAGGAGAGAGACCTGGAGTCTGTCCCGCATAGCTGGTGGCCATGTGTATCTTGGGCAGTCATGATGGGTGTGTGTTCTTCGGGTTTATTTCTGGCCTGAGTAAGGGCTTGGGGACATCACTGAGGGGAATTGGGATGTTGGCCCTGAGAGAGGCTCGGAGGCTGGGGAAATGGGCGGATGGACAGTGTTAGGGAAGAGATCCTGTGTGAAATGGGGAAGAAGGCACTAAACGTGTAGGTGGGTGTGGGTGGTTTCAGTTTGGGATGAAGAACACCAGCATCCCACTGCAGGGCCCTTGGTCACAAGGCAGGAGTGGGTCGCCTGGAAGGTCAGGCCTAAGAGCACCCTCTGGCTGAGCTGCAATCTCGCGTGTGTGGCATGCTGCCCCGTCCTGGCAGGTGAATGGGTGCTCTCATTTGGTGAGGAGCAGGGAGACGAGTCAGTCACTGCCTGCCAGTACCTGTGAAATAAATACGTCATGGTAAACCCCCACGAGGTTTTCTAGGGCGTGCAGTATGGGCCCTGTGGCAGACGGTCAGGTGGGTGACATGTAAAGCAATTTCACCGTTAGGAAGTTTGCCGTGAGGAACACTGAAGGGGAAAGTTGTCTCCCTGAGATGCCTCTTTAGGCAGGGTTGGGACTGTTACAGATTCAGGTGACGACAAGACCTGCAGCTAAAATGTAAACTGTGGAAGTGGTTCATAATCTGATTGGGGGACATCTCAGGTGTGGGCAGAAGCGACAGGACAGAGTAGCCCCATTCTGGGCGGGGCCCCACGCTGGCCAGTGCAGGGAGTAGGGGTGGAGGTGGGAGAGCACACTTTACAATTCATCCTAGAACTGCACATGGTGGTTCATAAGATAGCCGTTACCTTTTGACACTGATCCCCAGCCCCTCCCATGGGGCTTTCTGTGAGCATGGGGCTGATTGGACCAGAGAGTCAAGTCATATGAACTAGGAGGGCTCCTGTCCTAAAATTTCATACACATGGAGGCTAAAATTCCAGCTGGTCTGAGGGTCTTGCCATCCTTTTGTTAAAGCGATTTCTCCCACTTTCCCTTGGCCGGCTGGGCCTGTGTTTATGAAGCCCACCCCGGGAGGTGGCTTGCAGTAATAGTTCCCACTTTACAACTGAAGGGGGCTGAGTTGTAAAGTGATGCTGTTACTGCCAGAGCTGTTAAGAGGGTCACAGAGCAGCCCAAGTGAGAGTCGCAGTCGCTTTCTGCACAGGCCACAGGTTTCCTCTGGCTACCACCCGCTTTATGTTAGTTAGGCCGCTGCCATGATGGAAGACCACGCAGCTGGGGCAACTCCACTGACCCTTTGCAAGAATAGACGTGGCCCCCTCTATCCCACATGAGGGTGACCTTGGAAAGAAGGTGAATGGGCTCCTTCCACCATTAAGAGCACAGGCTAGCCAAAGCCAGGGTGACACTTGTCCCCACAAGTGACTGCCACTCGAGACTGGCAATGCCCCCAAGATGAGGCTGACCAGGGGACCAACTCGGCTGGTCAGAAAGGGTGGGTGATATATGAAATGGACTGGGGAAAGGAGGAGAATTAGTGAAATGAGGCATGTGTTTACAATTTCCCTTGGTAGTAGACTTGGGCAGCTTACTTGGTTAAAGCTCAGCATTACTTCAATACCGAATTCCTTCCCCCTGGTGATGTGGGGAACACCTGAATGAACCTCCCCATGATGGCTATGGAATTATTTGAGTATGCGAAACAATGTGAGCAGCGGCGCAGTCAATGAGCTCTTCCCTAGGCTAGAGCCAAAGTAGGGAGGGACATTGGGCTGAGGCGATTTAAGGAATGGCCCCATGTGGATCGCAGGTTGAGTGGAAGAAGTGGCATTGGGGGGTATTGGAGTAAGCAGTTTAGCGACGCTGGCCTCACATGGAAAGCCGTGCCTGACAGCCAAGGGAGAGGTGACTTGTCTTTGGAATGTCCTGAGATGCTTGCATGTGAAAGGAGGCATGAAGGAGTGCCAGGTGCAGTGACTACATACTTGTGGGTGTGCGTGGTGTTACCGAGGTGCCAAGGCCTCGAGGGCTTTCCGCCTGGGCAGGAAATGGGAGCAGCCCGTTGGTTGCAGTGATAGGGTCCCCCTATACCCCCCCCCCAAGCATGAGAAAGGACGGAGGGATATGCAGTAATCACATTGAGTTCTCTGTTGTGCAAGTGGCATTAGTTTTAACCCCTTCTGTAGATGACATTTAGGGGGACATTTGGTCTCTCTATTATATTACACCAGCCTTTGTTTTATTGCAAAATAATACCTCAATCAATGTTTTCAAGAGCGGGTCAGCCCTGGCTTGGTTGGATCTTGCTACGGGGTCGCCCAGGCTCTGGGAAAGGCCCTGAAGGAGGTACCCGAGCACCGTCAAAGTTGACCGACTAGGATATTGCAGGTGGGGAGTTCTTTTATAGTCGTGAGCTTAAAGAAAAACAAAAAGCTAGTGTTGGTGCCTCATCTCCTCAGTTCTCTCTTGCCCCAACTCTGACAAGGGAGAGAACGTTATGAGAGAGAAACGCCTCGCTGTCTGCTTTTACGAGCTGATTGTCTTTAGCTGCCCTTCCTGGGAGACACTGTGTATCTGAGGTTTGTACTTCCAGCGTGTGAGAGCCCCAGTCTCCACAGAGGGGCCTGTTGGTAGGAAATTGCCTTGGGCCTGGAGGGACCCGCCTGCTCCCCAAATCCTGCCTCCTTGGGATGGCTCTTGGCTAGGCTGACCAGACCTCCCATTTGAAACGGGACAGAAAACGTCCCTGTCCCATTTCAGACAGCACGTCTGGCCAGCCTAGTCTCACAGGCCTAATTCAAGGTGTCAGGAGGCTCACCGTCATCCCCTTTGCAATAGGTCTGTTTGAACCAGGATGTCTGGTCAACCTCCCTTTGGGCCTTCATGTCTGTGTTTACCCCCCCTCCCCCCCCCACCAGGTGAGTATAGTGCTGGAAACAAACACGACCCCTTTGAAACCCGCGAGGACAAAGATCTGCCTGTGGAGAAGTATTTTGTGGACAGGCAGCCGGTGATTGAGTCACCCACTGAGCAGGCCGCTGTGGACATGCCACATAGCCCCGCCCTCCGGCTGGACAGAAAGCGCAAAGTCTCAGGTGACAGCACCCACACTGAGACCACTGTGGAAGAGCTGCCGGAGGACCCTCTGCTGAAAGCCAAGCGGAGACGGGTCTCCAAAGGTGAGCTGGGCCGGCTTCAGGGGCCTGCTTAGCCGCCAAAGGTGGACGGACAGGCGAGCGCCCCACTCCCCTCACTGCAGGGCACCCTGGGAAAGTCACAGGGTGGTGCAATGGATGTTCCCAGTCCCACCCTAGAATCCTGTGGAAGCCGCTAAGCTGCTCACAGGAAAGTTCTTTGGGCCCAAAGCTGGCCAAGGACAAATAGGCCCCTCCCAAGACTTGGCGAGAAGCCCCCGCAGAGACCATGACCACACCTCTCCCCTCCCCCACCCCCATTAGTGATGGGTAAGACAGTTTGTTCTCCCCTCCCAGGGGGCTTTTTGATTAATTTGTAGTTATTTCTCCATTAGATGACTGGCCTGAGAGGGAAATGACAAACAGTTCCTCTAACCACTTAGAAGACCCACATTATAATGAGCTGACCAACCTGAAGGTGTGCATTGAATTAACAGGGCTCCATCCCAAAAAACAACGCCACTTGCTGCACCTTAGAGAACGGTGGGAGCAGCAGGTGTCGGCAGCAGAGAGCAAACCTGGCCGGCAGGGCAGGAAGGAAGTGACCCAGGCTGTGCAGCCTGAGGTCGCTGCCCAAGGCAATAACATCTCCGAAGAGAAACCTGGCAGGAAAAAGGCAGAAGCTAAAGGCAACAGAAGCTGGTTGGAAGAGTCCCTCAAGTCCACAGAGAATGGACAAGGTACACAGGGAAGCCACTCTGACTGCCTGCCCGACATGGGAAAGGGCCCTCCAAGGGACCTGAGTGCCATAGAGGCTGACTGGCTGTGAGGTGGCAGCTGAGGGGAAGGAGTCTGACTTCCTGGGCTGCTTTTCACCCAGCCTCTGGCTGGGCAGGAAGTCTGTGTGACTGCGGGTGGCTTGCCAATGCGTTCGCTTCAGCTTCACGCTGTGTCTGGCGGCCGGGTCCTGACCACCCAGGCTGGCCATCTTTGGGAACGTCCTCAGTGCCCAGGCCCAGGGGGGTGGGGGCGAGAGAGCATCAAGGGCTGACTTCTGCCCTCTTGTCCCGCCGGGCCTTTGAAGAAACTTGCCACTTGGCGTTTTGTGGGCTAACCTATTTGCTATGTGAATGTGGGGTAATTAAAATATTAAAGCTTTGAAAACATAATTGGTATATCTTGAAAAACTGAAGCCACTCCAGTGATCAGTGCTAACAATGGGCTTTTCTCCCTGCACTGGCTACAACTGTGTAACGCCTGCTTCTTCTCCCCCTCCCTCCCTGCCTTCCTCCTCCCTCCCTCCCGCCCGTCCGCCACCCCCTCTGGATTTAGGCTTGCCTGTGTTCTCGGGCTCTCCGCCCATGAAGAGCCTTTCATCCACCAATGCAAGTGGCAAAAAGCAGACTCAGCCAAGCTGCACACCAGCCTCGAGGCCGCCTGCCAAACGTCAGAAAATTAAAGAAAGCCAGGAGACAGATGTGCTGTGCACAGATGAAGAAGAGGATTGCCAGGCGGCCTCGCTGCTGCAGAAATACACCGACAACAGTGAGAAACCATCCGGGAAGAGACTGTGCAAAACCAAGCATCTGATCCCCCAGGAGTCCAGACGGGGCTTGCCGCTGCCAGGGGACTACTATGTGGAGAATGCTGATGGCAAGGTACCTCTGGCCCCTCGATTCCCCCTGGGCCTGGGAACCTGCCTGCTGCTCTGCTTCTAGGGACAAAGCTTTCTTTTTCCTGGACTCCTCCAAATGTCACTCCCCCTTCCTAAGGGAATGTGTGTGTTTGGTGGGGTGAGGGGGGGGTGTGTAAAGTTTTAAACTAGTAAGAAGGAAACCCCTGCCCCCAACCCCCTCCTCCACTGGGTTTGTAAGTCGGGCAAAACACGACTGTGGAAGGTGGCCTTAAGTGTGTGCACTGCCTGGTTTTGTGTTAGGTGACCTTCCGGAGATTCCGAAAGCGGCCTGAGCCCAGTTCTGACTATGATCTGTCGCCGGCCAAGCAGGAGCAGAAGCCCTTTGAGCGTCTGCAACCACTGCTTCCGGCTTCGCAGTCCTCCCAGCTGCCCCGCTCAAGTTCCCCTCCAGAGAACACCCAGTCGCGTCCGATGCCCCCAGAAGCACGGAGACTTATTGTCAATAAGAATGCTGGCGAGACCCTCCTGCAGCGCGCTGCCCGCCTTGGCTATGAGGTGAGTGTCCTTGGGGGTGCCCTGGATTGAGAAACCACAGGCTCTTGCTCTTGGGGGTTGGAGGGGAGCACTGGGCAGAGAGGAGACTCGGAACCCCGTCCTCCTCTGCATTCCTGGGCTAGGTATCCCACAGGATGTTTGTGACAGCCCCACTGCACCGCCTTCTCCCGTGGCTACTTCCCTCGCGGTGCGAAAAGAAAGGTCTCTCTGATGTTGAGTTCATGTTCAGGCAGGTAGGCTGCTTGGCATCCTCCCATCTCGCTCACTTATCTCTGATATAAAATCTGACATAACCCAGGCCTTGGCGACTGGGGGAATTTTAATGAGCCCTTTTGGATTCTGATTAGCAAGAGGAAGAGAAGTTGTGAGCTCTATTTTGGGTTGTGGGCAGGGAATGTCTGCAGGTAGGGCTTGGGGGAAGGACCTGAGCCCTTTCTTTCTGAGAAGGCAAGGCAACCTGAGGGGCTGAGGTAGAGGGGGAACTCAGCCTTTGCCCCACACTCGCTGCCCTTGCCGGCCAGCTAGCCTTTCCGACGACAGTGATCTATATTGCTGTAGCAGTACAGATAGGAAGATCGCTTGTATCTGACTAAGTCTGTATGATCCAGAGTAATTCATTTCACCCTTCCATATCTTTGGGTGGTAACAGCTAGTATTATCCCACTTTCAGAGGAGGAAACTGGGCACCAGAGGGGTTAAATGAGGACTTGTAGAGCGGAGTAGCTCCAAAGCCCAGCCCCCCACCTCTCCGCCCCTCCCCCATTCCACTCCTCTGGCAGACTGGCTCGCATTGGAATTGCCCTTCCTACAGTTCCCAGGCTCCGTGAGATAGATTACTCCCTCTTCCCCAGTGCGGCTCCCCCACCATGCCTGTCAGTTGAAATTGTGATGTAATAGCCCACAGGGTAAAGGCATTTTTTTTTTATGCTGGCATCAGCCCTCTGGGAGTTGAATGGTGAAAATGAAATGCGGCTCAGCAGGCTGAGTGTGGAGGTGTGGAGGAGTGTCTGGGTGGCAGGACTCATGCTGGCACGGGCTCTGCTGAGCACTCCCAGGATTTGTCCGGAGCCCTGGCTCCCACAGCCTGGTGTGACCGCCTCCACGCCAAGCCCACCCCTGGGTCGGAAGTTGGAAGCACTCGAGCTTTCTTAATTTGGGGGGTATATTTGGTTGTTGGTTGTGCTGCTGTTTGTATCAGCATGTTCCTTCTGGAGATCTGTGGATGACCTAGAGAGAACTCGGGGGGATCTGGTAGTTAACTCATGAAATCCAAGTGACAGCCACTTTGATTCTGGGGAGCTGAGAGCAGTAGTAGCACCTAGGACAGGGCAGATGTCACATGTGGCACTGAGCTGGAGCCCTCATGCCGGGCGTTCACGAGTCACGGTTTACTGGTCATGGCTGAGATGGGGATGCAGGAGGGTGGACTGGGGGGTTCCTGGCCTCGCCTTCGATCTTGGCATCTTTTCCACCTGTGCCTCTTTGGGACTAGACACCTCAGTTGGCCTTCTCAGGAAGTTTTCATTTTGGTCTTCACAGAACCAGTGGGTCTGTGACCTGCACCAAGGAGCACTTGATCCACACGTTTTTAGGCTTCCAGGCTTTTCATGGGAATGTTTATATCAGGACAATTGCTTTGTTTTTTATTGTTGGGTTTTTTTTTTCTTCCCCCTTTGAATGTAAATTTCACAGTGTAAATTGCACACGTCACCAGTTTCGATGCTGAACGTGTTAACTACTAAACGAAAGCTTTCAACTTTGAACCCAACTTTCTAGGCTTTCCTTAGGCAGAATTTAAAATGTCCGGATGGGAGCCGGCAGGAGATGTGGCAATTTAAACCTTTTAAAGGTGAAGGACAGTTTGCTTAACCTGGTAAAGGGATAAAAGGTGTTTGAACGCACAGCTCTGGGAGGGCTTTCCTGAAGTTGGTCTCTGCTGTCGTTATTTTCTGCTTAGCTAAGGATACCACGCGCAGTACAAAGGCTGTCTGAGCTTTATATCGTGTTAATCTGGTCACTGAGGTTGAGAAACACCCTTTGTGTTAAATAGATGGCTTGCATGACCAGAGATCCACAAACCTTTCCCTCCCAGTCTAAAGGCTTCTGTTCCTTAGGCTAACAGGCCAATCTGCAACCACATGCTTGTGCGTTTAGTGGTGATGGTTAAATTTTCTATGAATTGAATAAATCATGTTTAAAAAAAGTTAATGAGGCATTTAATTAATTAACAATGTCGGGTTTATGGCCTTTATGGTTACATTTTGTGGTTAATGGCATTCGGCTTATAGCCGCTTAACAGAGAACTGTCCAACAAAAACAGTTTGATTTTGTTTGGGAATGGGTGGGCTGCCCTTCCAACACTCCCATTTCTAGCGTAGAAAATAAACCAAGAAATGTATTGGGCAGACAGACTTGGCTGGCCTCTGAACCGTTCTCTCCAGCTGTTGCTGACAGCGAGTGGAGTTAGCCCCTCCTTGACCCCAACAGAGAGAGCCTATGGGATGCTTGTCATGGCTGGATCTCATCCCTCTGGCTGGGGCGCCCTGGGGCCTTTTGAATCTTCCCAGCTGCCCAAGTACCAAAAGACTGTTGGAGTTCTAGGTCTCGTTCTTCATGTTCATTGAACTTGGGGCGTAGCCTCTCAGGGCCTTAGTTTCCCCAGGTGTTGAATGAGAGCATTACCACCTTTCCCCTGCCTGATATCTCATGGGTTACCAAGGGATAACAGAAGACATACTCGTTGAGGAAAGTGAGAAGTGCTATGTAAGTAGCGATGTCAACATGGCTGAGTTAGGATAGCCCTAACGTCTGGCCTGGCTGTGGGTTACTCCTGCCTCTGCTACTGTCCTCCAGGCCAGGAGCTGACTGACCCATCACCTCGGCCATCCTTTCATTTCTAGGTACCCTTGCATCAGTGCTAGCAGTGATGAAGGTTTCCAGGTGAAGGCCATAACTGTTGGCAAATAAACTGGGTTGACAGGACTCCAGGCAGGCTTCTGGGACCCGTGTAAATTGATCTGTGTACAGCAGTCGGTGGTGCTCAGACCTGATCCCAGAGCCACGTGACGGGGCCGCTCCCTGGCTGGGGCGCACGACTCATTAGCTTGCAGCCATCCACTCGAGTCTGGCTAGTGAAGGCCTGCTGAAAGAGCAGCAGCTTCATGCGGTATCCTGGATACCAAGGCGCAGGGCAGGTGGCCTGGGAGCCCAGAGGATTGTGGGCTTTCTGGCAGGTTACGATCCGAACGAAGAAACACATTTGTGGGTCTCCTTGTCTCTTCCTCCTCTTGTTTCAGAAGGAAGCTGCCCCGGTGACCTGAAGCAACAGGGCACCAATGGCCAGGTTTACTAACATGCAGCATTAGGCTCTCAGGGTGAGCGTACGTGTGGAACATTCTAGTTAGTTCCCAAGTGAGTGCCCACCTGTGACTGATGTTTCCTCGAAGGATTATTAAAAGGTTTTTTAGAACCCACCTCAGCATCTATATAGGTAGCTAGACTAACCCCTGTTTTAGGTTTAACAGATGAGTTATTTAAGAGTTGTCACAGGGGAGGCCTGCTCTGACCCCGTCCCACCCCCCCTGGCCAAATGGAGTTTGTGTTGGGCCACCCGACAGCTTCCCTGGACATGACATGTAGGAAAAGAGTAAAACGTTCTGGTGGCAAACGCTGTTCTGTTTGAAAACTTCCTTAATCAGTGTAATAAAGCATTGAATAAATTGGTGCTCTGCTTACTGGGAGCATTTCATATTAATATTTTAACATGCTGAAGAAGTAAGATTAATACAGTGATTCTATGCAGACTGTTCATACAGGACACCTGAGAAAGGGGCAAGGGGTGGACTTCTTAATTCTTGAAATGTGTAGGCTGAAGTCAAATCTCTGTCAATAACTTAAGTAGGAAAATGTTGTATTGATTCAGCCCCGATGGGGTAGAAGGTGAGGCAAAATAAAGGTGGGATTATTCGAAGCATTTTGTGTCATTTCTTGGTGATGTATGGGGTGCATAGAGAGAGCTTCTCTGTTTTTGCTACTTAACATACAAACAGGAGCATTTATGCCCCAGGCTCTGTCTCAGGGTCTTTACAGGGGTCTGAGGATCTGGGTACCCCTCCCTTCCCTAAGTTGACGAATGGTCTTCAGCTGACATAGGCCTTTGAAAGAGGGCACTGCCTACCTAAGGAGAAGTCACCTTTATAAGATTCACCGTGTAGTGGTCTGATGGCATCTCCCCTCCCCCCCCCCCCCACACACAGGAGGTGGTCTTATATTGCCTGGAGAATAAGATTTGTGACGTGAACCATCGAGACAATGCCGGATACTGTGCCCTGCATGAGGCTTGTGCTAGGGGCTGGCTGAACATTGTGCGACACCTTCTTGAATATGGCGCTGACGTCAACTGCAGTGCCCAAGATGGAACCAGGTCAGTGGTGGGTCTTGCTGTCAGCCGGGCCCTGCTGGGGCGCAGGTAGTTGGTATGTGGGACATCCCAATCCCAGAAGGAAAGACGGAGAGTGATATGGAAGCACGTCAGTGATGGTGGAGTCTTCTAAAATGGAATCAGCCGGACCTTTCTGGCAAATTGAGATAGAGCTTTAAAAATCTGCCATGCTCCCAGGGACAGAGGTGCGTGGCAATGTTGAGACTGCTGGAATAATTGAGAGGGTTGCCTTTTAAGGCCCTGGACTCTTCTTCACCAGCATCTATTAAATCACAGTATTTAGAATATATGGGAGCCGACAATCCTAGGAATCCAGACCGGACCACCTACCTACCGCTGGCTTGGTGGTGGGACCTGCCTTGGCTACCCACATCCCCCCAGGCCTAGCCCTGCCCTGTCCTTGACCTTGGTTTGTGGATCAGAGGCTGGGTCTGAGTCAGCCTGAGCATCATCCCGGTTGTGTGGGTGGGGTGCTACCAGGAGGGTAGGATGCTAGACCTTACCTGACCTTCACAGCATTAGCAAGACTGAAATGCATTTGGTGTTTCATGGTTTGCAAATATCATTCCCTCTGGACGGGGCTGTGGGCAGCATTCCTTGCCCGGGTGACTGATTCTAGGCCATCGGGGGTTGATCATTGCTCTCTAAGCTGCTGGAGTCTGGCTTTCAAGAGAGACCCCACTTGGCACCTAGTGAGTTCATTTTGGCTTGGGTTCCTCTGTAAGCCATGGATGAAGCTAGATCTGCATTTGAGAATGAAACCTGACATAGTAAAGAGTTGGGTGTTGCTTGACCTTGGGCCAGTCACCGCCTCAGTTTCCCTGTCTGGAATGGCAGTGACCATACATACTTCCTCAGTGAAGCATTACTCCTACGAGACTTGGCATGCACGCACCGCATTGTGTTGCCTACGGTTAGAGACACACAGTTTGTGCATAGGTCGAATCCTTCTGCGTGTCTCTCCTAGGCCTCTCCATGACGCCGTCGAGAATGATCACTTGGAAATTGTTCGCTTGCTCCTCTCCTATGGTGCTGACCCTACGTTGGCTACATACTCAGGTAGAACCATCATGAAAATGACCCACAGCGAACTTATGGAAAAGTTTTTAACAGGTATGACAAAGTTCAAAAATGGTTTCCTTCAAACATCTAGTTGGTGACGTCACACAGTTCCTGGCCAGCGAATGCCACTGAGCTCACTGGGTCCCCTCCCTTGTAAAGTTAGTCTAACAAAGAAGAGATCCAGAATTCAAAGAGAAAAAAATGCCTGCTTTATTTGGGCCTGGGAGGGCTGTAAAAATTCCGTTTGCCGGTTGAGGTTTTGTCTGGGGTGGGCTAGGGTGGTCCCTCAAGAGGGCAGGAGAAGTGGGTATGTAGGTGTTGCCCAGATATGGCAGAGAACTGTGTTGGAAAGTGCACAAAGGGAGTATCATGGGCTGGGAGTGACACGCGCCCTAACTCTGCCAGCATTTGATTCTCACCAGCAGATTTTACCTTGTTTTTCTTTGCAGATTACTTAAATGACCTACAGGGTCGCAGCGACGATGACTGCAGCGGCTTTTGGGATTTCTATGGCAGTTCTGTGTGTGGTGAGCAGCATTGTTCTTTTAGTTTAGTGGGAAGTGAATGAGTTACAGATGAGATCCCTGTGGTGGGGGAGGGGTGGGGGGTGGGAAGGTCCGCAAGCAGGGCTCCGGTTGGGAAAGAATCTTTAAAGGGTCCTTTTGACAACAGCTGAGGTCTTGCTACAGCTTCCTAAGTCCTTTCTTTTGTCCTTGTTTGCCCTCCTGTTAGACCCAGATGATGAAAGCGGATATGACGTGTTAGCGAACCCCCCGGGGCCGGAGGACCAGGATGATGATGACGAGGCCTACAGTGATGTGTTTGAGTTTGAATTTTCAGAAACCCCACTTTTACCGTGTTACAACATCCAGGTGTCCGTCGCTCAGGGGTGAGCATGGCCGGCATGTGGTTGAGAACTAGTTCAGCTGCTCTTGGAGTGACAGGAGTTAGAAAGCCCTTGAAGCAGATGAGGATGGAGGAGGGGGCGAGGGAATGGCTAAGTGTCCATGGAATGTGCTAGATCTTTTCCAGAAAAGGTATATGTGGGATGGGGGTGGGGCCATGGCATGCTATAATTAAAGCTTGTGCAACCTGGAGCCCCAAGACGGCTTTGAATGCGGCCCAACATGAATTCGTAAACTTTCTTAAAACATGAGTTATTGTTGTGTTTTTTTAACTCACCCACTCTTGTTAGTGTGAGTGTATTTTATGTGTGGCCCAGGGAAGCCAAAAGGTTGGGCACCCCTGGTATAACTGTTCCTCATCAGAACATGAGGACACTGAAGTCGGTGACTGGAATGTCCCTCAAGTTGGCAGTTAGAGTGCTTCAGTCACTTATCTCTTTGGAACGGGGTCCTTCTTAGGAGCCTCCCACAGCACTTGAGGTCTCCTGGACGATCCTGATACTATATACCCTCTTCTCGTATTAGATGGGGAAAAACATTATATGGCACCTGGAATCTTGAGTGTCACCAGATTTGGTTACATCCAGTCTGGCTCCCGTGGTTGGGCCACTGTGCCCCTGTGACCAAGGCCTTGTGGGGGTGTACATGTCAGGAGACTGTTCTGCTGTATGTTGTTGGATGAGTAACATCCTCCTCGGGCTCTGGGGCTATAAACCTTAATGTCATCGCCACAGTGACATTTTATTAGTAATAGAAATCCTAAAGTGTGGGCAAGGGTGTACGTAAGAAATGGAATACCTTCCTTCTCAAAACCCGTGAGGGCTGCGGGGGAGAGAGAGCTAGCCGTCTGTGTTTATAATGGTCTGTCAGCGAGTGGTGGGCACGAGGAGAGGTCCAAGAGGCAATGGTGATGACTGGCTTCCCCCATTGACTGGAGTGGAGCGCGCACTTGCAGAGGGGAGGCTGAGCCCGGTGGGCAAGTCTTGACCTGTCGGTTTCCATCAGCACCAGCCGCACTGAGGGCGGCCTGTGATGTGTCTCGTTCAGAGGTGTTGCTCCTGCTTCTGGTTAACTTAGTTGGTCCTCCCTAGACGGATGGTCTCTTAATGAGTCCCGAGGCGTTCACAGTTCCCACCGCTAGAACTAGAGATCCTTTTCTCTAGGTATGGTGAGAAATGGGGGCGGGAGTGCGTGTCAGAAGCAGGGGGCTGAGCTCAGGGGAGTGGCATGTGACAGTCAGGAGCAGAAGCTGGAACCCCCTTCCCTTTGTCTTTGCTAGGCCTCGAAACTGGCTGTTGCTTTCGGACGTGCTGAAGAGATTGAAAATGTCTTCCCGCATATTCCGCTGCAATTTCCCCAATGTCGAAATTGTCACCATTGCCGAGGTGGAGTTTTACCGACAAGTTTCAGCAAGTCTCTTATTCTCTTGCTCCAAAGATGTGGAAGCCTTTAACCCTGAAAGCAAGGAGCTCTTGGATCTGGTCGAGTTCACCAGTGAGCTTCAAACTCTGCTGGGCTCAACCATGGAGTGGCTGCACCCCAGTGACATGGTCTCAGACGACTACTGGTGAGCTCACCAGGCCCGCAGTGTACAGTGTGTTATAGTGTTAATCCTTGTGCATATGTGTCATAATACGACTATTTCTGTAAAGAAAGGACACTATTACATATGGAAATATCTCTTCTTTATATAAGAGAAATGACTCCAGTCGGAAGGACTTAGAAACATGTTTTTTTTTCTTTTTAAACGTTTAAGTCAGTTTTTACGAAGTTGTTATAATGTTTCTTTACTTTTCCGTGCACACATGCTTTGGGATATTTTTGTTTTTACTTGGAATATGTGTCTCTTTTCTTTTTTTAAGGAAAAAAATGGGAGAAGGAGCTCCATACTTTTACTTCATTTCATACAGAGCTCTGATGACAGAGACCGTAACTATTAGAGTGTGGTCAGAACTGTGTGGTTGGTTTGGGGGAGTGAATTCGGTGAAGGCACTTGGTGATATTGTAACTTTATGTTTTGTTTACAGAGTACCTGCTCGGGCCAGGTAAATGCTATTGGATGTAATCCAGTAGTGTGTAATATAAATTCAAACCATACACACACACACACACACACACACACACACACACAACAACAACAACAACAACTAATTGTATGAAACTTTTATATCCTAATTTAAAGCTGTGAAATTAGTTTTCACGCATCAAACCGGGTTGTTTATATGTTTGAACATTTTATGCTCTTATTTAAAGAAGACTTTGAGCTATTTTTTTCTGTACCCTGTAAAATATTGAAAACTAACATAATATGTTGAGGTTGCTTGAAAATGTACATAAAACTAAAATTTTCTGATTGTGTGTTTATGTTTGAAATCTGTGTTTTAACTTTGTAAGTAAATTCTCTGCCTTTGTATTTATATTTTACAAAAATTTTCTTAAAAGGCAATAAACCTGTTGAGGAAAGGAGAACATTGTAGTACGTTGTTTTTTATGTATCCCTGAAACATTGTTGTCACAGATGTTTTTAAAGTGATATTGATGGTCATGGTCTCTGTGAACTATAGCAGAGGATTTGGGGGAGTTATACTTAATATGATTTGGAATCTCCCTTGAAAGCTCCATTTGGGGACATGTATTTTGATGTATCTCAGATCCTTATCTTCTCTGAAGCCCCAATGGTCTTTTCCATCACCTTTGTCCTTGATAGACTGCAATAGCTCCATCATGGCCAACCCTTTATCTTTAAGACTGCTTTTCCAGAAACAGCGCTTTCTGTATCACCTTTTCCTCCAGACCTCGTTTTTCTGTTACTTTTTAGATCAGGTCCAAACTTGGTTGGCCTGATGGTCAAGGCCTAGACCACTCTGCTCCTCCACTGCTCTTTTTTTTTTTCTTTCTAGCAGCATCCATGTCACTGTCA
>PVKE010023460.1:0-24619 GCA_004027555.1 Craseonycteris thonglongyai
CCCTGTTTTAAATTATGTATAAAAAGGCAAACGTGGTGTAAGTCAGGGCTTGTTGCTCCCGGATGAAACCGGGGTGGCAGCCCAGATTCGAATCTGCTAATAAAAATTTCCCTCACCAATTGGCAGAAGAGGGTCTGATTCCACCAAATTCTTTGTGTCATGGCTGTCTGTCTCGCGGGTGATCTCATTCGGCACAACAGTAGCAGTAACTGACAGATTCCACACTTGTACCTGATAAAGATAGGTTGGCTATGAAAGAATAGGTTGACTATGAAAACTGATGACACATTTAAGAGAAGAAATATAATAAAATAGAAGAGCTTAAGTTTATATTTCTTTTTTTTTTTTTTAAGATTTATTTTATTGTTTTTGACAGAGACAGACAGAGAGAAGGGGAAGGGCCCAGAGCAGTCTCCATAGTTGCACGTCATCAGTTTTTCACATATTTCTGTTCCATACAGGTGGGCAGAGGCTGTGCAGGGCGGGAACTGGGCTGGGGGCCTCCTGCATGGGAAGCATGCCCCCTTGAGCCAGCGGTCAAACTGAGGAGGGGGGGTGAGAACCGAACTGGGGGCTTCTCGCATGGGAGGCACACCCCAGTTCAGCATATGGGTCCACAATGGGATGGGACCGAGTTTCGATCCTCAATCCTCAGGGCTGCAAAGCAAGCGTTTAACCTGCTGAGCCATCATGGCTTTCCCTTAAGTTTATATTTCTACGGAGGAACCTGTGGAGGAAAATAATGAAGTGATAGAAACTGTTTAAAATGAAGTTGAGTAAGGTGAGATCAGAAATTAGAGGCTGAAAAAATAAAATATATCTAAAAGAATATTGCGATGCTCAAGAAAAAGGATTATAATTTATCTTTGTCAAAATCCAAAGAACTCATATTGTTTTCCATGTATTATTCTACACATGATCCTGACTGTTACTTTCATTCAATTGAATCCAAAAGCCTAATGACTATCCAGCACCCCTTAATAGTGATAGTTACAATTATTGGCAATACATACTTATTAAATAGCACACTGAGTGTCTAAAATCTAAGAGGAAGCAAGCAACCAGAGAGAATTTGAACTGACTATGCCAAGTAAAAGACATTAGCCATTTGTCATGTTAACCATACAACCACTTCAAGCAGTATGCCCCAAGAGTTACCAAGGTCAATGTTATGCCTTTTGTAGATACAAACTTAAGACGACGGAGAAACAGGACAGAACAGAAATCCAAGGACATGAGAGAAAAGTCCCAACTCCACTGTGAAAGACAGCTAGACTTTAGCTCAATTCAATTAATCTCTCAGAGTATCTTGACAGGAATGATATTTTGCTGGTCCAGATAGTTAGGATCCTCTATGAATTAGAAAAGGTCTCTTATAATGGGAAGGCATTTCCTGGGGACAGGACTCTCTGTGGAAAACGGGTCTGGAGCATGCAGGGTTTTGGAGGTAAGAAGTGACTTTAGGATTAGCAGACAGGATTTTTCCCCAGACTGAGAGTCTCCTAATCAGGCCACTGGAAGGGCTAGAGACAGAGCTCTGCAACCCCCGTGAGATGCTTGAGCAGGGAATCCAGAGTGTTCTGTGGTAGCTACCCAAGTACCATCAATTCCACTGAGCAGAATTTTGAAAGGACTGATTCAATTCTCTCTATTTCTTGATCAGAAAATAAAAGTACCAGTAATATGCTTTTTCACTATTACTAATCTTCCAGTGCACATTGAAAATAGAATTCCTACTTGTATTGACTGATTTGTTAAAATGTGTGACATTATTTTTCAAATTAAATTTTATTAATAATTAAATGATGATTATGTACATTAATATATATATATATATATCTACTAGACTATACACACACACTATATAGCTTAGTAGTATAGATGCTCTATTATATATGGTATAGTGGATTCAGATATGACTGGCATAATTCAATATGTGAAAATGGCTGACAACTATTACACAAACTACTATATATTAATATGCATATATACCTACATACAGTTATAGTTTACTATATATGTATCATGTATATTATGCTATACCATACTTAATATTTTATATAGATATATGAGGGCTATCTGGAAAGTATCCAGCCATGTTCTTGTTATATTGACAATGGTTGGATTTTTTTCAGATAGCATATATATATATATATATATATATATACACACACACACACACACACACACACACACACACACACATGCATACACACAGAGTTCTTTTCTAAGACATTAGTCAAACAGCATTTCACATTCTGAATTATTTTAAGGTCAAGAAAAAATATGAATAAATTAATGTCTTTGAGCCCTAAATTGGAAGAAAAAGGCTACTTGGATTGCTAACTCAGATGACAGTGTCATAATTAAGAAAATGTCTTTTTTTTAAAACAAGACCTTGAACTCCAGTGCCTTCTTAACTATAAAACTTGTTAGGTATTCAGAAATGACATCATTTTTCTAAAGCTCATGCCCAAAAATCAGAGCATAGCCACTCATGTTCATAATAAGATACTAGGAAATACTGTTCTGGAAAAGAGGTAGGTAAATGAGAGACTATTGAACAAAAATACAACACTTCTAGTTTTATGTAACTAATTACATAAAACAATGTAGAAAGATGAATCTTCTCCCTCTAGAAAGAGGATGAGCCCAAGTTAGTCTCATTTACTCTAATTTTGTTACCCACCATATTTTAATTCTGCTTCTTCGAATGGTGATTTAAAAAATTTTTATTTTTAATTACAGCTGACATACAGCATAACATGAGCTTCAGGTGTACAAAATAGTGATTCAATATTTATATGCCTTACAAAGTGCTCCCCACAGTAAGTCTGATAACCATCCATCACTGTACACAGTTATTACATTATTAAATATATTCCCTACTCAGTACATTACATCCCATGACCTGTTACTTCTTAATCTCCTTAGTTTTACCCACTCAACCCCCAAGCCCCTTCTCCTCTGGCAACCACCAGTTTGTTCTTTGTATCTATGAGTTTCTGTTTCATCTTATTTTGATTTTTAGATTTCACATACAAGTGAAATCACACAGTATGACTAGTCTTTCGGAACTTTTTCCATATTCCTGTCATAATTTCAACCTACCAATCATATGAGCTCAATCATGATGACAAATTGAAAAAGTGCATGCATGCATAAATTAATGAATAGTCCTAACTTTGAACTTGAAACACTACAGAGGCCTCCTGTTAAACTCATTGCAGATGTTTTAAGCATTAGCCAGCATCCACGGGTAAGGATTTGTGGGCACCGTTTCCCACACAGCTCTGGCTCTTCTTACAAAAGCCTGCTCAGCCTCTCCTGATCTCACAAGGACACTGTGGCCACACCTTAATGCTCAACGTCATTTAGATAGGAAAAGAAATGATAGCATTGGCGTTATTAACTGTGACAACCCCTGCCCCATCTCACCCCCAACCTGAGTATGCTACATCAGGAATGTCAGCTGTTCTATATTCTCATTAGAATGTAATTTAGTGGTCCAGCTTAAAATAGCTTATTTTATCAGGTATAGTTTTATGTTTTTCTGTCTTTCCATGTTTTATATTTATAAACACTGAGCATATTACTAAAAGCTGTTCAATTAATAAAGCACGATGATCTTAATAAAAGCATATAATCATATGTTACAACCTGCACATAGGGTCACATAAACCTCTTTGCCCAATTCCTGGGCTTCAAATTCCCCCACTTACACCCATTTGTGTAATGACCAGCCTGTTTAACTACCACTTGGACTTAACCACCGGTTCTCCAGCACAGGGAAATGAATCCCCTTTCTCTGTGTGAATCTCAGGAAACCCCTTTCTCAGACTTCGTCTCATTCCCTCAGTTGGTTAGTATTCCGTACACAAAGCATTTGTGATCACACAAGACTACATATTTCATTTATAAGTGTGATGTCACATGATATCCATTGAAAAATACATACCCAGGGATGCAGACAGAGATGGCTCAGTGGGTTGAGTGCTCATCTTGCAGCCCTGGAGTTAGAGGATTGTATCCTGGCCCCAGTCCATAAGACCCATATACTGAACTGGGGTGTGTCCCAGTTTGGTTCTTACCAGGGTGAGCTTCCCATGTAGGAGGCCCCCAGCGGGGGCATGCCTCCCATATGGGAGGCCCCCAGTCGGTTTCTGCCCTGTGTCCACCTGTGGAGTAAAACTATATCAGAAAACTAATGACATACAACTATAGAGACTGCTCTGGGCCCTCCCACTTCTCTGTGTCTGTGTCTCACTCTCTCTCTTTGTCTCTGTGTGTGTGTCTGTCTTTCTCGCTCCGTGTTAAAAAACAATAAAGAGAAATCTTTAAAAAAAAAGAAAAAAGAAAAATACATGCCTTATGGTGCCACCACACACCATTAGACATAATTCACTTAAGGGCCTAGTCATAGGAACAGGGCTTGGTCGTTAAGTGAGGCGTGCCTGTGGTTTGTGTCAGAGGTCCAGGCAGTGGCTGCCAGTGCAGTGTGGTGAGCACAGGCTGGGAGTCAACAGAGCTGGGCTAGGCCTCATTACTGGTGAGAAGCACCACTGTGTGACCTTGGACAAGGTACGTAACCTGGCTGAATTTCAGTTACCTGATCCATAAACTGGGACTCCTATTTAATTGAATTGTTGAGAGTATTAATTAAGATAAGGCTTATAAATGATTTAACACAACACAGAATAAATGATTAATAGATGCTATTAAAATAATATGGATTACTTGAATCTTCCTATACATCAATGTTTTCATTTATAATATGAACAAGTTAGACTGAAAAATAAATTTAGGTCTTTCTAATTCTACAAGTGTATAAATTTGATTTACTCCCTTCTAGGTTGTACACCAAGAATAGAAACAATTTCACTTGTGTTTTCTTACAAGGAATAGTATGGACTGAATGAATTTTATAAGAAACAAAATAATATAAAAACATGTCAACTGTTCACTGTTAAGAAAGTGTCTGAGTGATTCTCTAAACCCTCAGAGCCAATTCTTATGAATCCCAAGACAGTGTTATTTTGAATATTTAGCTTATATTTTGCTGCTCTTCATTTTTCTAAGTCTCAGCTATACATTTCTTTTTCTTTAGATAGAATCATGTCCATATTGTTATTATTGTTTATAGTAACCAATCTATTGTACTCATATTATAGTATTATAGTAATTGCTTTTTGTCATTTAATCTATTTGCAATTAATTTAACAAATATTTCACCAAGATCCCCATATCATAGTTGTGAGTGAAAAAGAGTGGAAAAGGAAAATCCCAGTGTAGCATCAAGCAGGCAATTTTAGCAATAGTGGTCATAGCTGGAGAGGTTTCTGTTATAGAGAGAAACATAAAATGACACAGACAAAGTGACTTTTGAGTAAGGGAGAGAAAAGATGTTTTTCTCTTCCTTCCAAAATTGCTACCAAAAACACCACTGAAAGTATTCTCTGGCACTAAGTACAATTTCAAAAGGCATGATTGCAAATTAGGGGAATACTCTATTTAGGATGTTTTCACAGATCTGTGAAATGACAAATCAGAATGTTTGAAAATCTAGAGCAATGTAGTTAGAGTTGGTATGCATTTATTTATTTAGCCATGTGACTAAGCTTAGCTGGCATTATTGGTGCAGAAGGGAGCTGTCTAGCTGAGCCCTGATCCAAGTGCCACTTGAAAGACTCTTATGGGACTCAGAACTAAGCAACCACCCTGGGATGATGGGAGGAGGTGGCTTAAAAGATGAGTCTGCACCCTGTGAATATAGAGATGGTACAACAGAAAGATCCTGGGTCCTTAGTGACATAATTGAGCTTTTGGAACACCAAGCCTGGGCAGTTAGAATGAATTGTCTCCAATTTGTTTTCCATATTGGCATTATTTTATTCATGTTTTGAAGTCCCAGGTGACAGAGTTCAATTGGTTTGCTTTAGGCCACATGTTCATGCCTGGGTTTTTGGAAGGCAGACCATCTCAGTTGATACTACTACCACACAGCATTACCTTTTTATTTTTTAATTATTTTTAAAAATTTTTTCTATATAAAGAGTAATTCCTAAAATATAAAATAAAATAAATTTAAAAAATGGCAAGAGGAATGCTTTAGCATAAGAGTACAGATGCTTAGAAGATTAAAATCTAGTTTTTTCCTCAAGTATATAGCTTTATATATACTAAGCATTTTGCATTAATCTTCATAAATTTAATGTTAAATAAAAATTATGTTTTTATGTAAGGATTTTAGGTATGCAAATAGTATACCCCCCAAAATACTTAGATTCTCTGTAGATTATTTTAACACACATGATTATCTTCACACAAATCTGTGTTTCAAGATATAAATATACAGTAAATATGAGTATATTTTTCACAAGTTATGTAATTTATGTAAAACTCAAGTTAAAGGGTGAAGCTCTTTAATGGTATTTCTAATGTTATGAATACATTTCAATTAAAGTAAGCCTAAAATGTATACCACTAAGAACATATAAAAGCAAAGTTTTCTCATTTAAAGTGGCTAGTTTGAGGGATAAAAGAGTGATAGGCATTTCTTTCTTCCATTATCCCTAATGTACTTTACTAATTATTGATAATAACTGAAAAGTGGGGAAAGACACAAGTAATGATAGTGATGAAGTCTAATTGGTCAGCCATTAGGTCAGTCGCTTTGTAATATATTGTTCCACCAATTTGAGGCACTTAATCTGAAATGCCATTCCTGGGACCTTTAACATGTCTCCTATTTTTTTTTTTTTGTGGCCAAATAGGCTGAGAATCCATCACTGATGATAACAGAAAAGGATGCGCTCTGGTAAAGAAGCTGAGGGATCTGTGTGGTTTCCTAGTAAGAACACAGTCAGGGGACAGAGAAGACCCAGTTCCCAGCGATTCACAGCAAGCTACAGATGGTGCTCACTGTGGGTGACCTGCTCTGCATGCTGTTGACTTAAGAATAATACTGACTAGATTTTCGTTACCAAAAAGGATTTGTTCTGGGGAAAAGAGTTGCAACCCAGCGCATGCAGACACGGCAAGCCATGTGCACATTCTGGCCAATTCACCTAAAAGAAATGTCCCTTAAAGAAATTATATTGCATTATGTTACCTCACTATATTGACACCTTGTCAAGCTTTTTTCTACCATGTCAACCCTAAACAGGCCATCGCTGTCTGCTATTTCCTGGACTGACATCCAGAGAAGTGTAGGCCTTCTCAGTTCCTTAGCACATTGCGTGTCGCCTTGGTAACTACATGTGCATATCAGAACCCCACTCTCCAATCTCAAGCTCATCAAACGCGATAACTCTGCACCAATTACAGCTCCCTCCGCGAAGAGTTTGTCTGAAATTAGGTGAGTCCTCAGTGTAATGAGGATAATTACTACCTTTTAAAATATTTTAAATGGTTAGGCTTTTATTACAATTAATTGCAGAGCATTCTCTTATCTGACAGGGTCAGGGAATGGGGTAGTCTGGTTAATGGTGCAATGGAAAGAGGAACAATAGACGCCAGTACCCCTGAGCTTCAGTTTGGGTCTGCATGGAATGACTGGATTTTGCCAGAGTGTTCTCCCTCATCTAGAAGAGCATGACATTGCACCATCAGACATCTAAATAGCAGCAAGAGCATTTTCAGAACTGTTTTCAACCCTGGTTTAAGTGATCCCCAACGTTCTTTTCATCTTCTAATGTATAGCCTTCCCTCAGATGAAGCACTTGGGAATGAAGGTGTCGGTGGTACTTGCTGAATTGTGAGCCATTGCCAGGCAGCGAAAGGACTGAAAGTAGCACCGCCCTGGGAAACTTAGTGATACCTTTCTCACGTGCTGAGTCACGCAGTCTAGGAAGTTTTCTCCGCGTGTATTTGTCAGGATGCAATAATGTTGCATTTTCTCCCTGGTTTGGTTCAAGGATTCCATGTCAGAAATCAATTAGAAGGGATCAAGGTTCCCCCTTCTTAATAGTAATGAGTGCAAAAGTGAAGCTTGCTCCTCAGTTTCATTTGAACGATATTTCAAGTTTCCCTGGTCCCCTGTTCCAAATATTTAATATATTGTTTGAGCGTCGTTTCTTTTTAAGTTGAAGTATCTACACAAGTTTTAGAAATGTAGTTGAAAAACACTGTGATGTTGAGCTAAGAGCATATTAAATTGCCTTCCAAAGATGACTGTGTCATTGAGCAAGGGAAGCCTTGCTCAAGTTAGTGGTAAATTAAAGACATTGTTAGAGAGACAAGAGTTGAGATGACCGATAGCCTACAGATTTGTCAAGCAAGAAATGCTAAAAGAATATCTTTAGGGGAAGCCGGGATGGCTCAGTGGGTTAAGCACTCATTTTGCAGCGCCGGGGACCGAGGATTGAATCCCGGCCCCGGCCCGTGCGGAACCATATGCTGAACTGGGATAGCCCCAAGTTCAGTTCTCTCTCTGTATCTCTCTCGCTCTCTCTCCTCTCTCTGTCAAAAATAAATAAATTAAAAAAAAAAAAAAAAAAGAATATCTTTAGGCTGAAGACAAATGATGTCCTATGAAACCCTGTATCTACTAGAAAGAATAAGGAAACACGGAAAGGGAGAAAAAGTTCTGTAAGTATACAAGGCCTATTTTTAATGCCCTAGTTTTCTTCATTTTCTAAAATTTATTTAAAAGATTATTGGGGAGTGATGTCAGTGAGATGGCAGAATACCCGCCTTTCCCTCCTCCATCAACAGAATCACCAGTTTAACAAACATCCACAGATGAAAACAGCCTTCTGAGAGCTCTGGAGTCCAGGTGAGAAACTACAGCACTCTGGTGGAGCATAGAAAGGAGAAAAGACAAACTGAAAAGGGTAAGAACAGCTTCATTCTCCTCGCCTCACCCCTCCCCAACCCAATGCAGTGCAGAGCTGACAAGGGTCCTGTTCACCAGAAAGTTCTCTCGTGCCTTCCATGCAGGGAGCAAAGCTCTTCTTTATTGCACAGTATAATTCCATGCTTTGATTATATCACTGTTGGTTTAACCATTTACCCTCTGAAGAACATCAGGCTTCCTTCCTGTTTGGGGCTATATGAATAAAGCTGCTATGAACGTTTGTGTACAGCATTTGTGTGAACAGACATTTTCATTTCTGTGGAATGAATGCCCAGGAGTGCGTTTTGGAGGTCATATGATGGGTGCATGTTAATTTTATAAGAAATAACAAAGCTACTTTCTCGGTGGCTGTACTACTTTATATTCTTACCAACAATGACACAATCCAGTGTCTCTGCATCCTTGCAAGCATTTGATGTCCTCACTACTTTCTTTCATGTCACTTGACATGATTGCATTATTGTCTCTTTCTCCTGTTAATATGATTGATTTTCAAATGTTGAACTATTCTGGCATACCTGGAATACATTCCATTTGGTCACGGTGTATGATTCTTTCTATATGTTGTGGGATTTTGCTCACTGAACAAAGAGACGAGTCCAAGTGCTGGTGGTAGGACCTGGTCTGAGGTCACAAGCAGGAAAGTCACGGCACATGAGGGGGAGGGGCGATTTACCCGAGCCTCATTTATGGGAACTGGGGAATTACAGCCTGTGCTGTTCTTTCTCTCAGTTGTCCCTGCAACAGGCTACACAGAGACAGCTTGTGACTCCCCATTCATCCTATTCATGGGTTAACATTTGTCACTGCGAGGGGAGCACGGATATGCTATTGCTGTTGTCCTTGTCAGAGGATCCTTAAGAGTATGTGTGACTGTGCACGTGAGTGTATATATGTGTGTGTATAAACCTCTGCTCATTCTCGCCCTTATTCCATCCCAGGTGAGGAGCTTCTGCTTTTGGTTAGCTCTTATAGATTTCCCTAGATGATTGATACTATTTATTTATTTTTTAAGATTTATTTTATTGTTCAAGACAAGGTGAGAGAGAGAGAGAGACAGAGAGAAGGAGGAGGGCCCAGAGCAGTCTCCATAGTTGCACATCATTAGTAGAAACATGGTTTCATTCCACACAGATGAACGTGGGACCACACAGGGTGGAAACTGAACTGGGGGCCTCCCACATGGGAGGCGAGAACCTCCACTGCCATCCTGGTGGTTACTAGTTGCCCCACAGTTCAGTACATGGGTTTGCATGGGCCAGAGCCAAGATTTGATCCCTGGACCTTGTGGTTGCAAGGCAAGCGCTCTACTTGCTGAGGCATCCTGGCATCCCTGACTGATACTCTTAACTAGCTGTTTCTTCTGCAGAAACTTTCTTCTCATTGAGTTTTCCCTCTGCCCAGGAGATCTGTAATAGTTTCCTCTGATGGTTCTTGAACCTTTCCTCTGCTTCACCTTGATCAAAGCTGCCTCTACATTTGCAGTTAAACCACATATCTTTCCATTCTAAAGTCACAGTGTATTCCCTTGCCTCTCGTTTCCTCCTTTATAACCATATCAATTTAGTTTAAAGTCCCCATGACCCCTTTAGAATGACAGAGAAAAGCTATATATTATTTATGAAACAGGTGAAAGGAGACAGAGACAAGGAGAGGAAAGTAACATATAAATTACCAAAAGAAAAAAATGGGGAAGTGAGGGAAGTAGTTTCTGTATTTTTAGAGCTATGAGAGAAACATATACCTACTGTACAATGTGCATACTCATAGCTACATTAAACAATAAAAATACAGGAGTCAGTGACCTCTTCTACTCCACGAGTCTTCAAATACACGCTTTTCTGCTCTAAATCCCATCTGGGAAACAAAAACAAAAACAAAACTCATTCTCCTGATACTTCCCTATGTTTTCAGAAATGTATTTATTCCTCATTGGCCCAATACTAATATGAAATAAGTCTCCTGTTCTGGTTCTAACAGTTTCAGACTTCTCATTTGATCCTGGAATGGAGTAGCAGAATGATTTAAGTTACTGCTAATGCTGGTCTAGGTGGCAAATTCGTAACTGTAATCTACAATGATAATAACATATATGTTTATGGAGTGCTTCCCATGTGTCAAGCGCACTTCTGCTTGTAAACACGTTACTCGTTTTGTTTCCTCTAAGGCTCTTCTAGCTTTGTAAGTAAGTCTAGATTGCTATAGTTGGGTGAATTGAGGCACAGGAAGTTCGTGTAATTGCTCTAAGTTCTTCAGTAAGACGTGGGCAGAACCATGGTAATTGCCTGCAGGAAGTCAAACCACAGAGCTATTACCATTGACCACACCTCTATGCAACTCTTTAGTAAACTCACTATTTGCTGATATTCTCCAGCATGAAGTTTTCCATGTAAATTTAGTTTCGTTTACCCAGGACGAACATGTTGTACAGCACGAGGAGGTACCACGTACGTCAATCAGTGCGAATTGTACACTCAGGAGATGGATGGCAAAAGCGTTTTCAGCATGCCGTGTTGTCACCATCATCACTTCTGAACTTCTAACGTCCAATAAACAGGTAAAAGAAAATTACATTTCTGTTAGATGAGAAGAGTCATAGTGCTTCTCCAACTCTAGCCAAACATACAGATTTCTGGGCCCAACTCCTAGTGTTCAATGTCAACAGAAAGCTTAACGAGGATTTACGCTCCCCTGGCAGAGGCAGTCTCTGAATGTATAAGAAGTGCCCTGGTTTGTGGCGTGGGAACAGGAGAGGGGAGTGGTAAGCAGCAGTTGTGTTGTCATCTCTGGTACCATTTCCCTTTCGTTTGCCTACTCCATCCTTATGAAGCTGAAGAACGTCCTCTACTTCCACCTTTGCTCTCCCAAGGTCACCATGCTCACTGGTGTCTGCAGTATGGGCCGGAAGTAAATCGACTTCAACTCCCATCAACTTACCTGCCAAGCAGTTTCCACATGTGTCTGCTCAGGTATGTTCCACAATTTATTGACTTTTTATTTTTTTGGACTTATTTTATTGTTTTTGACAGAGACAGAGACAGAGAGAAGGGGGAGGGCCCAGAGCTGTCTCCATAGTTGTACGTCATCAGTTTTCCACATGGTTTTGTTCCACACAGGTGGGTGGGGGACACGCAGGGCAGGAACCAGGATGGGGGCCTCCCACGTGGGAGACATGCCCCCTCAGTGCCTTGAGCCAGGGGCTGAACTGGAGAGTGAGAACGGAACTGGGGTCTCCCACATGGGAAGCACACCCCTGTTCAGAATATGAGTCCACGCAGGCTGGGATCAGGATTTGATCCTCGGTCCCTGGGGCTGCAAAAAGAGCACTTCACCCACTGAGCCATCCCAGTTTGCCCAATTTATTGACTTCTTGATGTTTTCATGGTGGGCCACGCCTCAGGCCTGGGCTGTGGTGTTAACCTCCTCTTAGCCAGTATTATTTTCTACCAAACTTGTTCAATCCACAGTCTGCCACGCTGAGGCTGCTTGTGACCTAGGATTGCTTAGAACAGCCCAACGCAAATACGTAAACTTTCTTAAAACATTATGAGATTTATTTATTTATTTATTTATTTATTTATTTATTTGCTATTTTTAAAGCTTATTAGCTATCGTTAGTGTATTTCATGTGTGGCCCAAGACCATTCTTCTTCCAATGGGGCCCAGGGAAGACACAAGGTTGAACACCGCTGTTCTAGATCATTCTCCCCCTATTACTTTGGGACCACAACTTAAATTTCAGTCTAGGTGATCCTCTTGCTACCAGAGACCGGGGCCCTCCTCGGTGCTGTCCCCTAGAAGGCTGGTGACTACCCCAGGAATGGGAGCTCTATGGGAGGGGTCCTGAGACCCCCCTGTTCTAGCTGCCTTCCTGCTTTTCTCTAGAGAGACGTGACTCCCGTAAATCTCTATGGGAAGCTGAGGGGCTGAAGGTCCCTTCTGTATTTGCTTTCTGCTCAGTGTGGTTCTTGTCCCTGACTGTTGGGGAGTCACAGGACTCTCACCATAACTGAGCTAACAGGGAGGGGTGGGTCTAGAGATGCCCCTGAAGGACTCCCTGACTTCTTTGGTTGGGGTGGTCTAGAAGCCTGGCTGGGGTATAAGTCACATGCTGATGACCCCTAGATGAGGGGAGATACATTTAGTCAGTGAACTTGAAAGCATTGGCCCAGAAAGCGGACTTCAAAGCCATCAGAAGCTCCATGGAACCTGTGGGCCCCTTCCCCCGCTCAGCTGGTTATCTGCCCAGGATTTGGGTCCAGAAGTCCCTGCAAAGAAGACTGGGCAGCAAAGATTACACTCAACAAACACAGATTGCAGGTTCCAGGATAATGAAGTTAAAGTCCAGCCAAGACAAATAACCAAAGTTTGGGCAGCGCAGATTACAAATTCCAGGAAGATCAACAAAGGCTGGAGACAGGGCACATTTTGGGAATACACTTAGCAAATACGTACGTTTTGGAATGATTAAGTCAGAGGCAGAGATTCTAGGAACAAGCTATTAAGTTTCAGGGTAAATATCTGAAGCAGGAGGTAGGAGCTATTCTATGAACTAGAGGAAAGAAAGTAAAACAGATGCTGATAGGAAAAGGGGACCAGACATTTCTGTCATGGGGGCTCCTACGTTTGGCCCCTATCACCCTGACCAGTGGCTGAACTGGTTTCCTGCCACCCTCCTTCCTGTCTTTTGCAGGAGACACCCCTCCTCAAGACAGTTCCTGTTGGTTCTCTTGTTTCCGTGCTTTGCTGGATGTATCAGACACCCTGTCCCTCCTGAACACTAGCTCTCCCACTGGTCACTGTGCTTTGACCTGGATTCTCTAGCTGGCCAGCCTCCGGAGCCAGTATCTCCACCACCTGTGTGCCTAGGAGGGACTTAAATAATACCGAGAAGTAATATGGAGTTTTATTTCAGATTCTGGTTTATTTTTTTATAGAGATAGATGCAGAATCCAAGAAAATTTTTAAGGACTTGGGCAAGAATTTTTAAGCACACTGCCTTTTAGAAAATAGGAAATGTCTGTCTGGGGAAGCTTGGATGGCTCAGCGGGTTAAACGCTCGCTTTGCAGTCTCGGAGACCAGGGATTGAATCCCGGCTCCGGCCCAGATGAATCCATGTGCTGAACTGGGGTGTGCCCTCAGTTCAGTTCTTGCCGGGGCCTATGCGGGAGGCTCCCAGCCCAGTTCCTGCCCTGCACAGCTTTGTGCCCACCTGTGGAATGAAACTATATGGAAAACTAATGCTGTCAACTATGGAGATTGCTCTGGGCCCTCCCCTTCTCTTTGCCTTTCTGTCTGTCTCTCTCTGTGTCAAAAACCAATTAAAAAAAAAGAAAAGAAAAAGAAAAAGAGTATGTCTTCTGACTTTAGAGAGAAAGATGATGTTTAGAACAAAAAGCTTGTTTTCTCACTCACCTATACAAAATAAAAGAGCGTATTCCAAAGAGGTGACAAAAATGACATAAATTCTGTTCTCAATAGGCTGATAAGCATGACTAAGGACATAATGCTTAACTTGCTTGAAAATAAGAGGTTACAGTGACAAATACAGATGCTATGCATCACAGAATTTCAAAGGTGTTGGGGGAAAAAACTGGTCAATTCTGAAAAGGTTTAGAAAGCAGATAAAAACTGAGTTAATCTTGAAAGGATAAAAAATATTTGGAAAAAATAATCTCAAAACATTCTATTTCATTGTCATCTATTGAATATACAACACAGATAGTAGGAGAGAAAATGATCAGATATATATACCTGAGGTTCTTAAATGCCAGTATAAATATAAATCTAATAAACCTTATTTTACTGGCAAAGGGCAGTAAGAAGGCTTTTTCAGTAAATTCTTCAAATTTGACCCCCTTTGAAGATTTCAGTAGCAATAAGAATAAATTTTATGCCGTAGACCTTCCTTAGAGAAGTCCTGTAAAGATCTTATAGAGCTGTTTGCTTTAGAAAGATCCAGTTTTTTAGGGTGTTGTCCTTTTATTCCATTAAAAGAATGATGGTGATGCCACCATAAGGAATATGAAACATAGTTTCTGTTTTCTATCAGATAACTGAACATCTAAATGGTTGTAGAAATTATAAATGCTGATCGAAAGATGTTGAAGCAACCTGCTGTACTTCAGTAGCAATTAGAAATTCTTTCAGTTTTCAGATATTCAGACCCACCAGGAGCTAATTCACGTGGGGAGCGGTGGCAACACAATTCACAGTTTCTGAATAATCACAAGGAACTTGATTTGAACAATAGAAGAATTAAAAAGCAACCTTTAGCGAGAGTATAAACTGATCATGGAGGCTGTCTCAATGGTTCTTATTCAACTTAAAAATGAATCACCTGAAGATTTATGTTGAGATTTTTATTTATTTATTTTTTACTCAAGAGAGCCTTACATTGCAAATACCAGCAAGGGAGGCCACCACTCTGTAACTGTGCACTGACTGCAAAAGCTAACACAATGTTTCCGGTCAGTAGCAACACAAGAATGGGGATGAGGGATTCACGGCATCAAGGTGAGAACAGCCAGGCTTCTGCTTGGCCCGTGCGACTGAAACAAATGACAATACCAGCCCACCAGCAAACCATTATCTTTAGAAACTGAGGAATATATTCAGAATCTATAAGATTCTAGAGAAGAATTTTCCCTCAGCACTTCCTACCGTCTAGTGTTTGCCAGCAATCCGTAGACTTCTGACTTATGGCTGCTTCACTGCAATTTCTGCCTCTTATCTTCAGTTGACCGTCTTCTCTCTTTGCGTGTGTCACTACGTGGCTTCTCTTCTTTTAAGGACACCAGTCATAGAATTTAGGATGCATCCTAATCCAGTATGACCTCATCTTAATGTGACTATATCTGCAAAGATCCTATTTCCAAATAAAGTCACATTCTGAGATTCTAGGAGGACATAAATTTGGGGGACACTCTTGAACTCAATACCATGCTGGTTAGTGGCTTAACTGTAAAACTTCCTGTTATATGTCATTTTCTTCATGGCTCTGTGTTTTTTAACTTACAGCTAACAAGTTTAAATAAGGCAATTAGATACGTGATGTGAAATATCTTTCTATCTGTAACTAATACACTTAAATTACATAGATTTTCTTACATCAAAAAGCATCCTAAACCAGTTCATAGAGTTTAAGATTATTTTGTAAATTATGAAATATTTCAAGTATATAGAAAAGCATGGGAAAGAATAAAACAGACATTTATATAACTATCCTCCTAACTAAACAGGCATTATCACTTTTTCTTATTTAAGGTGAAGACACAGGTAAGCCTTACCTCCCTCCTCTTTAACTCCCTTCATTCCTCAAAGAGGACTACCATCATGAAAAAAGTATAAATCAGTCTTAGGCACTTCTGTGCTTCCCTTTAATAAAAACGGTATCTATAAAAAGTTTGGTGTTATAAAAATTCATATCAACTGTGTCCTATCATACCCATTCTTCTGCACATTCTTTTCTGACTCTTTTTTGTTGTTCACCATAGAAAATATAATTGAGCACAATATCTGTATAAGAATTTTTACCACAGCACCACTTGTAAAAGTGGAAAAAAAGTGTAAACAAACCAATCATCCCATGGTCAGGTTACTATAAATAAAAAATGTTTTATCAAGTAAAGTGAATATTACCTAGCAGCTAAAATAATCAGATAAGATAAATCGATTTTAGGGTTTCTTCTTTAATTTCTTTTTACTACTGTTTTTTATTGTTAGAGAGAGAGAAAGCAAGATGGCCCAGAGCAGTCTCCATTGTTATACATCACTAGTGTGACATGGTTGCATTCCACACAGGTGGATGTAGGGCTGGGCAGGGCAGGAACCAAACTGGGGGCCTCCTGCTTGGGAGGCAAGAACCTTTATTGCCAAGCCTTACCAGTGGTTACCAGTAGTTCAGCATGTGGGCCGGGGCCAGTATTCGATCCCTGGGCCTCAAAGCTGCAAGGCAAGTGCTCAGCCTGCTGAGTTATCCTGGCATACCTAGGGTTGTTTTCTTTTTTTCTTTTGTGAACTTAAACCAAGAGTGATACCTATAAAATGGTTTCTTAAAATTCTCTATTTTTAAAAATATCACTTCTTTGATAATATAAAACATTGAATAACCTCATTCAAAAAACTTCTTAATTCTATCACTATTTTCTATCTGACTAAATGCAAATCCTTTAATTTGTGTATTGAGTCTTGTATGAAAGTCATTTGAAGGATGCACTATTTTGACATTGTAATAAGTCAACATGTTAGCAAAACCTTAACCAGTCCTTGTCATTGATTCGACCAAAAAGAGTGAAGATCAAAGAACTGTTCTTTGTAATTTCCAAGAATGGTTTCCATCTGCTATATTTGTGAATAATAATCACATCAGTGATGCTTTTTACGAGCTCCGTCTCTCTCAGCATCTTGATTGACTTAACTCCGTTCTGCAAAGGCTTTGGCTAACTCATTGTGTACATTTCCTAATCAGCAGCTCTAACTACCACAGCACCTAAGCTGCCACACACAAGCAACAGTGCATTATTTATGCTACTACCCTCAGCCTCGGGAAGCTATTGTAGTATGAGAATAAGGCATATGTGCGCATTGCTACTATGAATAGGTCCACAATGAATCAGACGATATTGCTCAGTATTTCAAATACAGCAGAGTTCCGATAACTAAAAACATGTTAATGAATATTCAGTAAAACCTCAAGCAGGCAAGCGAGTGCCTGTGTGAGTCAGAGAATCAGTAGTGCTCCCTCCAAATCAGGGGGTGAGGCTCCACAGCCGGGTCAGCAGCACAGTGCATTTCCTTGAGGGAGCTCATCACAAAGCATCTCATCGTTATTTGCATAATTACGTGATTAGGGATTTTCTTGCCTGGCACACATTCAGCTGGGAGAAATCAGGGACCATACTCAGAATTTCCAAGATGTCAGATAAGAGAAGCAAGGGGACTACATTTACTAAAATAGTTCAGACCAGAGGTGTTCGTGACCAGGAGTAATGGACCACATACTTTTGTTGTTGTTGTTAGTTGCAAAGAGTTCATTGCTGAACAGAGGGAAATTAGGCAAAAAGTGTGAAAATGTTTGAAAGAGTTGCCAACAGCTGTAATTATTACCAGGAATGGCCAACACATGGCATGTATGTGGAGGCTTCCTGGTGCTGTGACTTTGCCAAACCTCACCAAGCGATGGAGCATTCAGCCTTGCTGAGCCCACAGGTGGCCTCAGGACCATTGCACCACAGCATTGGCCACAAAAGGAAGGGCTCCCTTGCAGTCCTTGAACTAAGTTACCTCGGAGGGTCGGCCTGAGGACGCAGTGAGAAGCCCCGGTTCTTCCCTGACGCAGTAATGACTTACAGATCAGCGAGGCAAAGGAAAGCCAAGTCAAACTTTATTGAAATCGATTTCAAGGGAAATGAGCCCAGTCAAGAGAGGCAGAGGCCCCAATGCGTTTTCGGGTTTGAGGTTTCCTGTTGGCATTAAACCAGCCCTAAGTGTGACCTATAGATGCCAGGCACCTGACTATAGACTTAAGTCATTTGATTGACATGTGTAGGTCATATAACTGTTTTCTTTTTGTGTATGTCCTTACCCAGAATGCATATAGAAAAACCCATGGGCCAGCCAAGCCTTAATGGTCATTTTATTATAATTGTATTATCATGAGGCTGAGGGTCAGGCAAAGGACAAGGTCCAATGGTTTGTGCAAGCGCCCCAAACCAGCTAATTCTGGTTAGGATCTTACCTCCCTTTTCCTGGGAGATTTAGACAGAAAGATTCGTCTCTACAGGCTGGGCCCTGGCAGTCCCTGGGCGTGGACATGGGTGGTGTGAGACACTACTGACCATATGACCTCTTGCCACTCCTGCCGCTCCTGTTGCTCATGCCTAGCTTCCTACCTAACACACACTCTGAGCCAGACCTCGAAGAACAAAATCTCTCCCCCTGACGTCTCAGAACCAGTTCTTGCACCTCTCCCAAGTAATGTATGCATATTTCTCTTCTCTTTTTTTGTAATCCTGATTTCTGTTTCTATGTTTATGAAATGAACGTTATTATTTAGAAGCAATCTCAAATATTGATAAGAAAAATGTCACTATGTAATAATGAAAGATTATTACAGATTTCCTGAAGTCACATAATTACTGTTAGTAAGTCAAGACTCTAGTCAAACGTGAGGTAGCTATACTTGTGATTCTGAATAAATTAACTGTATCAGCAAGTATGAAAAGGAAAATATTGTGTTAGTTTTATTTTTTTAATGCTTCTATAATAAGTGAGAGTAACACAACATTTGAGAATCTTCACTAGTTTTTGTTGATGCCAAGAAAATGACAAAAAACGCAGACCCAAGTACACGCTACCATTACTAGCTTTTTAGAGAGAGCTGGACATTCCAAATTATTTTTGCCAAACTCTTATGAATTTGAAGCACTAAAAATAACAGGCAATTAATGTTAAATGTTGATATTTGCTTCCTTGCTGAATTTGGATCAGACTTATTATAGAGAAATTTGTATTTGTATATTAGGTACTTAATTTATGCATGGATTCAACAAAACGTTGCAACTTTGTAGTATTTCAGCGTAACATTAAAATGCTTGGGGAAGCCAGGATAGCTCAGTGGGTTAAGTGCTCACTTTGCAGCCCCGAGGACCAAGGATTGAATCCCTGCCCCAGCCCATGTGGACCCATATGCTGAACTGGGGAGTACTCACAGTTCGGTTCTCACCGGGTGAGACCCCGGCCCAGTTCCTGCCCTGTGCAGCCCCACACCCGCCTGTGGAATGAAACTAGGTGGAAAAACCAATGATGTGCAACTATGGAGACTGTTCTGGGCCCTCCCCCTTCTCTCTGTCTCTGTCTCTGTATCTCTCTTTGTCAAAACAATAAAAATAAATCCTTAAAAAAATAATAAAATGCTTATAAGGGTTTGTAGTGAATATACCCTTAATTTCATAACATTTCTAGTCATGACGATGGGTTATTGGCTATAAAATTCTTGGTCATAACTGCCTCAATTATTTTGCCATGAGAAAATATGATCTGTTTGTGATGTGGTATCTGGATATATATGGGAATTGTGTGGGGAGCTTGGGAGATGGGGGAGCAAAAACCACCCCTCCAGGCAGAGGGAAGCAAGCAATGGCAGAAGCCCTGAGGCAAGAGGGAGTTTGGCAGGTTTCGGAATGAGTAGTTGTGCCCACCTGCCATAACAGAGGGCACGGGAAAAGTGGTGCTATCAGAGTCGTGGGAGGTCATCCCGGTCAAGGTGAGAAATTTGGCTTTTAACATAAATGTATTGGGAGGCCACAGTTGAGTGTTAAATAGTGACATAACATGACATGACTTATCTTTTAGAATTATCTTATCCCTTTTATCTTAGAATTGCTGTTATTTTGGTAAATAACTTCCCTGTGAACTAGCCAGTAAGCATCTCAAGGTCAGGAACACGTTTGTTTTTCCTTCCCTATATGTCTTTTGTCTGCTCTCTGGAACTTCTGTTCATCATGTATTAGACCTTCTGAGTTTTGTTCTCTAATCTTTAAAATATATGTTTTGTGATGAAATAACTACAGCTAACTTTGGTCTTACCTATCTCTTTTTCTAATCTCGTTCTCTCTCTCCACCCATGTCCCTCCCTCCCGCTGTGTTTGACAATTTTCACATCATACCTAATACTGTATCTTAAACATAAGGATGTTTAATAAGTCATTTGATGGTGATTGTCAACGCTTGGGCAAAAAATACATTTGTAGTTGATTCCTAGCTCCAATGGTTAGAGCTTTAGCACAAATAAAACTGAGCTGATTTTGAAACCAAATAGAAAAACTGGAAAGGCAAGTCTAAAAAGTCGTTTGGTAGGAAGTGGTTATCTTCCCATGCAAGGACAATGAGATTGCTGGAATGGCAATCTCTGTGTCTGACAAACAAGAAAACAAGGAGCAGCTGTGAAAGAAATAAACCATAAGCAAATGAGGGAACGGGTTTTGATGAAACTCTGGCTCTTCCACTCTGCTTGTGGTGGTTGATTTTATATGTCAACTTGACTAGACCACCCAGCCCAGATGTTTGGCTAAACATTATTTCTGAGTATGTGTGTAGTGGTGTTTTTGGATGAGATTAACATTTAAATTGGTGGACTGAGTCAAGTAGATTTGTCTCCCCAGTATGGATGGGACGCACCCAATCCATGGAAGGCCTAGGGCCTGAACAGACTGAAAGGCTGAGTTAAATTTTTTTTTCTCTCTGCAAAACTGTGTGTATGATGGAACACTGATTTTTCTTATGACTTTGCACTCAGACTAGGACTGGAATTTACAACAGCAAATCTTTTGGGTGTGGACTTCTCAGCTTCCATAATCACTTCAGCCAGTTATTTTATACACACACACACACACACACACACACACACACACACTATTCTGTTGTTTTTTTCCTGGAGATCCCTAAAATACATACTCATAACAGAATTATGGTCAGGAGTAAAACATTCATCAAACATATAAAAGAATGAAGAATGAATGGATTACTGAATATTTGAAAATAACAGAAATACTAATTTGGATAGAATTAAAAACCACATATTGGACCAATTCTGTTCAACTCTAAAATCTGCATGGAAAGGAACTGGATTTCACAGTAATATGCATTTATGATTTATTGTTGGAGATATAATTAATCGCTGAAATTACATTCTACAGAAGTTTGTTTTCTATGTCTTGTGTTAATTTTCTTACCCTTAAGTAATCTTTTGATGATTAGCATGTGTCTGAGTGGCTAAGATAATTTGTTAAATTACATTTTAATAAAGAGTTTAAATTGCTATATTATATATTTGCAACATACAGTTATAAAACAAATATAATTATGTTATATGAATAACACTAGATAAAATAGTGGGAATTGAATAAGGATATAAACTTAGAATATTAAGTACTATTGATTAGAGCTCAAATATTCTCAAAAATAATAGCTGCAGAGTAATAACTTTTCATTTAACTCTCAGAATATATTATATTTTATCTACCTAGATGTTTTTCAAATGGTTAACAATATAATTTAAATGATTTTTAAAAATCCAAATTTCCTGTAATTGATTAAATCAATATGTTAAAATATTCTCATTGCATTTTTAAATGTGATAGACTTATGCGCATATTTTGCAAAATTTGATTTTCACACTTTAGTAGTATTATGATAGATAACTCAAGAACATATCTCTGTTACTATATGGCAATGATTAATTTGTGTACTTAGGCATATAAACTGTAGTTGAGAATGTTTTCCAGAGGTGACTTTCCCCCACATGCCCTTCTGCATGTGGTGGGCCATTCTCAAGCAGAAAATTTATTAGTGAAGCAAGTACCCTCTAAGATGTGGGCCAGGCTGAGAGGGAAAAACAGCCGCTCCTTGCATTGTGTGGTTTGTATTTCTGTGGGTAGGACTGTCTCCCCACCTTCTTCTCTAGTATCTCTCATGTTCCCAACTGGCATGGGAACATGTTCCTGTCACCCCTTCTCGCTCCCCAGTTTGACTGAGCTCATTAAAATGGCCTGAGAAGAAGTTCTGATAAGCAGGATGTTTTGCCTCCCTCTTGGGCACTTTTCTTCTAACTATGTATCTTCTTGATTTAGGGTCATGTGGGAGCCAGCTATGCTGCTGCTGAACAAGAAGGTGTTTATGCCCCAAGTGACAGAAGCTGTGAGGGGCCTTGACCCAAGTAGGAGCAGCTGTGAGGAGCCTCCTAAGGGGGCTGGTTCCCTCCTTTTGCTTCTCATTTCTATCTTTTCACCTACCCTATGAGAAGGGCCAGAATCAGTGCGGTGAGCCACTAGTTTCCTGTGATATGACCCTCTGATAATAGAGGAGACGAGGACTCTTAAAGACCAAGTAACTTTCCAAGGATGGAATCAGTTGGAGGTCAACTTCTTACCCTTTTGCATTCAATAAAGAGAAGGAACTGAGCCTCTGATGTAGGGATTTATCTTTGTCTTTAGCCTCTTATGCATGACACCCTGATAGATATAAACAATGTAACACAGATTAGAGGCAGAATTAGTCAGTTTCTACAAAAATGTAAACTTACCTTCATTGCTAACCTAACAATAAGTTCACCACATTTAAGGTAACAGGTTCTACTTTGTAACAGGGAACACATGTCTTGTACGTATGACAGAAAAGCCCACTTGCATTTCAGCCATAATAGGTAACTGTGATCAGACTTACCTTTTTCCACAGTAAACAATATAAAACTCTATTAACTGTATGAAGCAACTATTTTTCGCATCAGACATCAGGCAACACAAGACTGTGAGCTATGAGAGGCGGAAAATCCAGGAGTGTTGCATTTGCCTCGATTTTCTGCCTGGGAGTGCTGTGTAGATCCCAGTGCAGGAAAATGGAAATTATGGAGAAATGGCCCCACTGAGATGGTGAGGTGGACATTCAAGTTTAGGGAGGCATAGGACGCTGTAGTGTAGGTGTTAGGCCTGGGAAGGAGGAAGTTGTATTCTTTTTATGACCTAGATTGGGAGTCACTAATGTCTTTTCTGCAATAGCCGGAGGCCCGCTCACATCCTAGGGAAGGGACCCAGCACTTGGTGGGAGCTAACGGCACGTGGTAGGAAGAGCTTGTGAGATGGGGGAGCTTTATGGAAAACACAATTTGCCATAATATTAAAAATGACTTTAAATGGAAACAGACCAAGCCTTTTGTGTTAGGTCTGGTTCCCCAGGAAATTTTATGTAAAAATCAAAGAACAGTTAAAAAACATTTGCTATATTTAGGAACTAATTTCACCCTTAATGTTCACAAAGTTCATTGAGAAAGGCAGAAAATAATAGAACAATGTAAAACTTCTCTTCCACGGTCCAGGGTGCCCCTTGTGAGTGGAGCCAACAGTATACACTCAACATATGAGAAGGCCAGGGGTCTTCATTTGAACTGACAAATGCTGGCCTTTGCTCATCTCCTATTTCCCGCAGCTGCATAAATTAGACTCCTATGTTTTAAGATGAAATCATGAGGATCCAGTGTTGTTGTTAACCCAGTACCTCCTCAGCTGGCATTTCGTTGTTTTATAATTATTTATTACTATGATTTCATTGCTTTGTCATGAAGTTGGCTTTATTTTATTCAGTAGGGCTGATTGTTGTATTCTTTTCCTTTGAACACAAATATTACCTGAAAGGCAAGATTCTTTACTTGCATTAGGTTAGTCATTTATTCCCTTTAATCATTATACTTAATCCTCAATGACAGTTCTCTTTAATAATTACACTTCATCTTCATAGTGTTGTATTTTTCATACCCTTGGAGAAGAGACATGTGAAAGTGCCATTACTTACATCACAAAGGGGTTTGCTGCCTTCCATTATAATTTATATTTTTCTGGATATTTAACTATAATGGCCAGAAAAATATAGATATTGTAAATATCATAACCCTGGTAATTTAATATTTAAATGGTGATACTATGATATACAAGAGGACAAGACAGAGGATGTAATATTTGTGTTTGATGTTGGCACATTGTAGATATGAAAGTGGGTGGGTCGCACCATCTCCCTGAACAGCAAACTACTTATATGTAATATACATATTTCAGACCAGAGCATTTCTAACATCTGCATTTCTAATGGCAAGCTGAAGAACACCATGATTTTTTTTAGTATTATCATCAGTCAGTTTGAATTTTATGTAACTTCAAAGACTTTTTATTTTAAAAACATACACAAAGGGTTTTTTCCCCATTTGTGAATAG
>PVKE010023461.1:0-24618 GCA_004027555.1 Craseonycteris thonglongyai
TTCTCTCTGTCTCTCTCTGTCTCTGTCTTTCTCTGTCAAAAACAATAAAATAAATCTTAAATTCAAAAAAGCTTATAAAAACCAAAACAGCAGAATACACATTATTTTCAAGCTCATACGGAACATTCCCCAAGAAACACCACATTATGAGAGATAAAAACACCTTAACAAATTTAAAAGAATAGAAGTTATACAATGTCTGCTCACAGATTGTAGTAGAATTAATCTAGAATCAATAACAAAAAGATAACTGGAAAATCTCAAAATAAGTGGAGATTGAACAACATATTCCTAAATAACAAAGCAGTCAAGGAAAAAATCTCAAGAAATTAGAAATGTATTGAGCTAAATGAAGATGAAAACACAACATATCAAAATTTTTAAGATGCAGTGTTTAGAGGAAAATCAACAGCAGTGAATGTATATGTTAGAAAAGAAGAAATACCTAAAATTAGTCATCTAAATTTCTACCTTGGGAAACCTAGAAAAAGAAGAGCAGCTTAAATCCAAAGTGAGCAGAAGAAAACAAAGAATAAGAACCAGGAAGAAATCAATGAAGTTGAGAACAGGAAATCAATAGAGAAAATCACTGAAATGAAAAGCTGGTTCTTTGAAATGAAATTGATAAGCCGTTAGCCAGGCCAATGTGTGTGTATGAGAGAGAGAGAGAGAGAGAGAGAGAGAGAGAGAGAGAGAGAGAGGACATAAATTAGTAATATCAGAAATGAAAGCAGAGACATCATTACAGAGCCCATGAACATTAAAATAATAACAAATAAACATTATTAACAACTATGAGTATAAGCCCACAAGCTTGACAATCTAGATGAATGGACCATTTCTTTGAAAGACACAATCTGTCAAAACTCACACAAGAAGAAATAGGCCTATATGAAAAAAATTGAGTCAATAATTAATAACCTTCCAAAACAGAAAGCACCATTCCAGATGGGTTTGTTTTCTTATAGTTGACTTTTAAGAGTTCTTTGTATATTTTGGATAACAGTCCTTTACCAGATGTGTCTTCTGCGAGTATTTTCTCTCAATCTGCATCTTGTCTTTCATTCTCTTGACAGTGTCTTTCACAGAGCAGAAGTTTTTAATTTTAATGAAGTCCAGCTTATCAATTATTTTTTTTTATAGGTCATGTCTTTGGTGTTGTATCTAAAAAGTCATTGCCATACCTAAGATGATCAAGGTTTTTTCCTATGTTATCTTCTACGATCCATTTTGAGTTGTTTTTGTGTGTGTATGTGTGTGTGTGTGTGTGTGTGAGGGGTTTAAGGACTGTGTCTAGATTAACTTTTTGGATATGAATGTCCAGCTGTTCCAGCATTATTTGTTAAAAAGACCATTTTGTTCCATTATACCACTTTGCTCCTTACTCCTGTATGTATGTGGGTCTACTTCTGGGTTGTCTATTCTGTTCCATTGATCTCTTTGTCTGTTCATTTGCCAATACCACACTGCCTTGATTACTGGAAGAACCATTAGAGATGGAGAAAAGGCTCACCTGCTGTAGCAAAGGAAGTGGTGACTAGGGGAGGAAGATTCAAAGCTCAGCAATTCAGATGTTCTTACTGTGACTTAAAGTGATGTTACTCAAAATATGATTTGTGAGCTTGATGGAAATGCACATTCTCAGTCCTGAAGCTGGACCTAATTAATCAGAATCTCTGGTGATGAGGTCCTGAATTTCCAGGTGATTTGAATACAAATGGAAATTTGAAAGTGGCACCCAAGATTTGTAAGGAAAGGCCATTTACTCTTGAAAGAATGTTGATACACATAAGAAATTGAGCTTCTGAAAAATGAAATTTCTGGAAAGACACCCCTTTTTTTACACATCTGGACAATTTGAACTGACTCATAAGATTAGAGATAATGATGTCCTACAGTCATACTCACCTATGTGTGGAATCAAGAACATGACTCAAGACTCATAGACATCTAGATGCAGGCCTCATGGAAAATGCACTTATTAGACGGGTTTTGCCCCAGGCCAGTTTGCCAGCTATAGCGAATGCCAGGAGTTTTCTCCCCTACACAGATTCTTATAAAAAATGTAGAAAGTAAGGCTCCATTTTATTTTATAATAGATGATTATTATGAAGACCTTTCTGACTTTCTCTGAGGGACCAGGAATATGTAGATAAAGAATTGTTTCATGCCCTGAGTAGATTATTTTTTTAAATCTGCACTGGTTTATCAAGTAGAATGTGATGATTTGTACAAACAAGGCTGGGGACTTTCCTTTGAAACCAGACTACTGACAGAATATTTAAAAAGATGCTGGTTTCTACTATTCTCTTCTTATATCTCCTGATCTACCTTACTCTGAAAACAGATACAAAAACCAAAAACACCAGATAATGTCCAGTTACTCTTACTACCGTGGAAATAGACAAGATGACCCAGACTTCCTACTATGTATGATTACATGACGATCAAAATGAATCAGAGCTTTGCCATTTCTACCAGTCACAATTATTATAAATATCTTCATCAGTTCTTTAATAACATTTTACACTAGCTTGGCTAATAAAATTGATGGACTTTGACATGTAATATTCACAGATGCTAGCAAAACTGTTATGCTAGCTATGGTTATGATAAATTATTTTTGAAGATACATATTTGAAAGGATGATCTTATTAAATACTATACTGTAAGTCTATGTCCAGATCTGTCTACAGCATGGCCTCAGAAAATATTGATTTTAAGTTAAGTGTGACATTTAATCTTTTCTATCAAAACAAAAGACCATGCAAAAACAAAAAAGAAGATGGAGGTTGGAATTCTGAAAAGAAATGAAAAAAGATGTGACAGTAGCTCTTAGATAAAACTGGTTGATATTTAGAAGATAACCCATTCATGAATTAATAAATTTAGATGGCATATCTTCTAGAAAATTAGCTTATAAATCTAACTTTTTTATTTTGTGAATAATCACAGTTGATGAGACAGGTTATGGAGAAAACCAAACTTCATTTATAATCATTTGTTCTTCAATGTCTTTAGCAATGCTGTGTATGAGAGGATGTAGAATTCCACTATTTCCTCTCTAACATCAAACTGATGGGATCTCAGGGTAGCCACAGACATAGCTGATGGCTGGATCCAGTAGCTTACAGTTATCTCCTCAAATCCACTTGATAGAAATTGGAAATAATAAGTTATCTTACATAAATAAAATCTTCAAAAACAGTATGAAGCTTTTTATTCTTTCAGTCAGACAAACTCACCCAACAACTATCCTTTGGAAATAATGACTGACTATTCTTTCAAGTCCTAATGCTGGGCTGTGAGTGACCCTCATTTATCATTTGGTATTTTATTTATTTATTTTTATTGTTTTTTGACAGAGAGAGAGAGAGCTACAGAGAGAAGGGGGAGGGCCCAGAACAGTCTCCATAGTTGCACATCATTCGTTTTTCCACATAGTTTCATTCCACAGGTGGGCGTAGGGCTGCACAGGGCAGTAGCTGGGCCGGGGTCTTCACCCAGGTGAGAACCGACTGGGGGCACTCCCCAGTTCAGCATGTGGGTCCACACAGGCCGGGGCCAGGATTCGATCCTCGGTCCCCGGGGCTGCAAAGTGAGCGCTTAACCCACTGAGCCATCCTGGCTTCCCCTAATTTGGTATTTTAAAGGAAGTTATCTGCAACATATTTGAGGTTGCATGACCCTGACCTATCATGTATTAGGCTGGAATCTTTTGTGTCAGACCGAAGACAGCTGGAGCTGGCTATTTTCTTTTCCTGATAAAAGACATCTTGAATATGAGTCAGGGAACCATGGTACCAATTTCTAATGATTAATGTATTAGCACTTTCCAAACAAGTATACCTAGTTTAAGGCCATGTTAGTTGTACCTAATTAAATTTGACCCCCCCCCCAAATATATGTATATGTACAATATATGTAAAAACAAACATATATATATATATATATATATATATATATATATATAGAGAGAGAGAGAGAGAGAGAGAGAGAGAGAGAGAGAGAGACTGTACTAAGTGCAAGGCACTGTGGAGGAATCACATACAGTAAAATATAAAATATAGTATAATATAATAGTGCCAAGTTGTTGTTAGGTCTTTATTATTTCCAAAGTACTGGCACATTTATTATCCCATTTGACCTTCTCAACAATGCCTATCCTATACAGATGAAGAAATCAAGTCCTAGAGGGGTGGAATGATTTGCAGTGGTCATTGGTGACGAGTCTTTGGTGACAGAACATGGCCTAAACTAACTTCCCCACTTTCTGATCAGAGTTCTCACCAACATTCCTTTTTTTTCTTTTTTCACCAACATTCTTATCTCTGCCCAACTTGCAACAAGCAATTGATTTGTTGCCATCCACTCTTTATTGATGAACGTGATGTGGTGGAAAACATCATTGTACACAGGACTTCCTGCTGGCTGAGCCACTCTTCACCTGGATGTGAAAGATGTTGCCTGCCAAGTGAACCTGACCCACAAGGCAAGAGGTTTATGGCATTAACAGGTGCACGTCAAGTCATCATCAATCATTGTAATCGCACTGATCTCATTCTTTTTAACCTGGCTCCAAAGTGACGCCTTTGTTAAGACTCAATTTTGGGTGGAAGAAAAAGACTATTTTTCTCCTGAAGAGCATGCTTGCTTTATCAAACGCACTTTAAAATAGACAAAACATACTGCCTCCTTGACTTTGTGTGAAATCCTCTCCCTACAGCAGACTGGAGATTCTTACCCAATTCCATCAAACCTCAACATTTGGCTTCTTATTAACATTTAGCTCAAACCTAGAAGAAAGCTACGGAAATCCATGAAACCCTCCTTTTAAAATTTTATTTTATTGCTCACTTCCTTATTTAATCCAAAGTAAGTCCTCATGGCTTTATCTTCAAAATCTATCCTCTCTGTCCATCCTGTCTCTTCCTCTCGCCTGCTACCCCCTGAATCTAACCTATCAATACTTCAGCCTGCCCATCTCTGGTAGGAGCCATAGCTCTGATGGATTCCATTTTCTTTCACTCTTGCCCCTATTACTGCCCAGCCTCTGCAAACTGAATGCTTTTAAAATGTAGTCTCCTCACTCCCTGTTTGAAATCTTTCATCACCTTCCCATTAATTGAACTGAAACCGGAATCCCTTACCTTGGCCCACAGGCCCTGTCTACCTCTCAGGCCTCATGGTCTCCACTGCTCCCTTTGTGCTTGCTGCTCCAGCCACACACTGGTAGAGTATGCCAAGCCCCCTTCCATCTGTGGTAGGGTGAAAATTGCTCCCCCATCATCCCAATACACCCACATCCTAATTCTGGGAACCTGTGAATATTACTTTATGTGGCAAATAAGATTAAATTAGGTATTGTGAGGTGGGAAGATAGATTATCCTGGGACATGGGTCCTAAATACCATCACAAGTGTCTTTATAAGACAGAGGCAGAGTGAGATTAGTCACACAGAGATTTAAAGATGCTGGCCTTGAAGATTGGAGTGATTCAAATACAAGCCAAGAAATGCTGGCAGCCACCAGAAGCTGGGAGAAATGAGGAGTGGATTCTTTCCTAGTGCCTCCAGAGGGAGTGTGGCCCTCTGAACACCTTGTTCACATGTTTCTGACCTTTAAAACTGAGAGAATGAATTTCTGTTGTTTTAAACCACCACAGTTGTGGTAATTTGTTATAGAAGCCCTAGAAAATTAATATACCATGCAACTTTTGAGGGTTCTTGTGCTTGCAGCTTATTTCCATGAGACCTTTTTATATCTGCCTCCTTCTTGTTTCTTAGGATGCAATTGAAAATGTCACCTCCTCAGGAAGTTCTTCCCTGACCATTGGAGCTAAGGTAGCCGGCTCCAGTCAGACAGTCTTTATCGTATCATGTCACGTCACATCCCGTCATGTCACATCACATCACATGTTTTGTTTTCTTTATCATTTAAAAAAAATGTTTATTTTTTCTTTGACTTTCTTATTATCTTATTCCAGCACATAAAACACTATCTGGCATGTAGTAGATGTTTACTAAATATTTGTTAAAGGAAGGAAGAAAAGAAGGAAAGAATATTACTGGCGATAAAGAAAATGTTATTTAGGGGAAGCCGGGATGGCTCAGTGGGTTAAGCGCTCACTTTGCAGTGCTGGGGACTGAGGATCGAATCCCGGCGCTGGCCCGTGCGGACCCATATGCTGAACTGGGGAGTGCCCCCAGTTCAGTTCTCTCTCTGTCTCTGTCTCTGTATCTCTCTCTGTCAAAAAAATAAATAAATAAAACTCTTAAAAAAAAAAGAAAATGTTATTTAATAAACAGCTGGACTTTTGAAAGCTCTTTGGCTGCTATGGCGATTATCTGATACTGGCCATAAGGTTGCTTATTTATAATCATATATACAGAAAATGCAGGGCACTCAATTAAATGTGAATTTCAGATAAGCACAAACAATTTTTACCATAAGTACATCCCACAAAATAAGTATGTCCCACCAAATACTGATAGAACATATTTATACTGAACTTTATTCATTATTCAAATTCAAACTTCAAGTGTAGCTGAGCATATTGTTTTGTTTTGATTGTACATATCTGGCATCCCCAATTGTAGAACACTGTAGCTCTATGGTGTAAACAGAGATTATGACCCTGCCAGAAGATAAGGGGATAAACTAAAAACAATTCCTTTGAAAATCTTTTCTCACAAGTGTTCGTCAGAATCTTAGAACTAGATGTGCATCAGTAAGTTTATCCTTCTCTCTCAGAAGACAAATTAGAGAGGTGCTTATTGACACACCATCCCGGAAGGTACCTGCCTTGCAAAGGCAAGCCCTGATGGTTTCACGCGTGAATCTGCCCACGAACACCAGAACTGGGCCTAGATTGATCCCACATAGTGGAACTATTTGCATATATGAAGGCAATATAAGTATCTACGATATGTTTTCATTCCCTGTATACAGTGCTTTTGGGGGTGTTTGTGACGAGATTTTGTGCATGTGTCCTTTTACTCACCCTCTCTTTCCTCAGTTCCTGGATCCTGGCTGATGAACAGACAGAAGATGGACTGACAGAGGAGATGAAATACCATTAGGGCTCTCTGGTTATGGCCAGCTTGGAGACTGGGGCCTCTTACCACCCCATCCCAATGGAAGGCCCGGACCTGCAGGCCACATGCCTCCTTGGTCCATGCTGAGAGGATGAAGCTCTGGTGGCCCTGGCAGGAGCCAGTCCTACTTGCTAGGCTGACACAAAGAGACCGGATAAACAACCCTGTGCCACGAGAGCAAGAAGCCGTGCATCATGTGCAGTGGCTGTTAGCATGCCAGGCCCACTCAGTAGAGAGTGTGGCCTGATAACTCTCCGGTCTGATCAGCCCAACCTCTTCCTATGGGGAGGGGAAGTCAGGAGGAAGAGTGGGTGAACATTCCCTCTCTGCACTTTGTTGTCACAGAGAATGTGTGTGTGCACGTCCCCTTCTCTTTGGGTCAAGCAGGAATGTGAAAAGAGGAACATTATTAGTTCTCCCCAGAATGCTGCTTCAGGGGAAGGGGCTATTTATAGGACAAGGTTGTCAGTACTATTGATAGATGTGACCAGCCTTTAAGCCTGCTAACACAAGAGATTCATGTAAGAACCGAAAGGTTTCCACTGGGCAGCAGAATTGTTTGAACGCCCCATGAATCATATTCCAATAGTTATGTTTACCTGTAAGTCCCTTGGAAATCTAAAAATAGGAGGTCCTATGTTGAAAGGTCACCCATCAGTAAGGAATATAGAGGGAACCAGCCTTCTGATGCAGAGTGCCCAAACTCCATGCCTCTGTTGACCCACAGTCATACAATGGGGGGGTGGGGGGGGGGAGGCTCAATTCTGCTCAGCTCTCCATGAGTGCACCCATCACAATATAGGAAAAGGCTCTAGAAGAAGAAATTCAAATACTGACTAAAAATTGAAATCCATTGCTAGGGCAATATAGGTTTCTTTTAAATATACCAACAAGATTCCCCTCAATCATCTCAGGAGAAAGGGAGATGAAAGAAGTGTTTTAATGAGGACCCACCTCCATCTTTCACAAATTCCCCTGGAATTTTGTTTTAAATAAGGCCATCACAAAGACAGTCTCTTTTCTAGTGAGAATCAACTTAGAATAAGTTTTATGATTATTTTGTTTTCTAAAATGCATTAATTTTACATTTTAAAGAAGACACTGAGCCCTAGTGTTTTTCAAAAGCTGGAACTTCGAGAACTGGCTTGAGGTAAATTCAGTTTTCTACATCATTGTTTAATATTTCCAATAGGTAATTTGCCCAACTCTATTCTGATGCCTTAAAGAAATAAATGGAAATCTAGTGGATGAGTCCATATCATTGAATTATTTTATTTCTTTAAAAATACCATAAGATCTGGATCAAGTTGTGTATAAGATCCTCAAGTTTAGCTTCACAATACTTTCTACATGCTCTTCTATCAATATGTGAGACTCCTTAAAGTTTTTTTTTGTTTTGTTTTGTTTTTAAATGATTCTTTTTTTTTTTTTAAATATTTTTATTTATTTATTTTGACAGAGAGAGAGAGAGAGAGAGAGATACAGAGACAGAGAGAGAACTGAACTGGGGGAGCTCCCAGCTCAGCATATGGTTCTGCACAGGCCGGGGCCGGGATTCAATCCTCGGTCCTCGGGGCTGCAAAGTGAGCGCTTAACCCACTGAGCCATCCCGGCTTCCCTCCTTAAAGTTTTAAATCTTTGAAGTTTCACTCTAATATATAATCAACTAAAAGGATTAATTGTAGAAAAGCAATCTTATACATTAAAAATTTTCACTGTTCTTTCTAATTAAAAAATAATATGTGTTCATTGTAAAAGTCTTAAGGTATGCAAAGTAAACAATAGAGATTTCCTTTCCTTTTCTTCCAAATCTATACTCCAGAGAAACCCATGGTTAAGAATTTGATATGCATTCTCTCAGTTCTTTTCTTATCCACACACACACACACACACACACTTTAGTCTTTATTATGAATATGTCAAACTTAATCTACTTTAATCATTATTATGAAAATTTCAACCTTAAAGAAGTAGAATATTATAATGAGTCAATATATACCAACCATATCCAACTTCAACTGTTTTAAATTCATAGTCAGTCTTGTCTCATTTTCACTGGCACCCACTTTGTTCCACCCCTCACTAGATTATTTGGAAGCAAATCTAAGACATTATAACATTTACTTAGTAAATACTTCCATGCTTATCTCTAAAAGGTAACAATTTTTAAAGACTATCACTACACCTCAAATTTTGTATTTAAATAACATCAAATACTTAGTGTTCAAATTTCCCAATTTATAGATACAGGTATATAGCTGTATTGATATAGCTCCATATAAATAATTTTATAAAAACTGAATTATATTAGACATAGTGCTCCATAACTTGCAGAAAAATTTAAACTTTAAAGAAAGAAATTTGACAAAAGAATGTTGTTGGGATTCAGAGGGACTCTTGTGCTTATGTTTTACACCCTTTCCGTTAAGTTATTTTGGTCTGTAAGTTGTTGTTTATTTGGTGTTTCTGTGAGAGAACAAGGTTTAGAGTTTACTAATTTGCCATCTTGCTGGTGTTACTCAACCGTGTTAAGTCTTTTGATGTAAGTAACCTTATAACTTTATAGAAATATATCATAAAAGTTGAATACATTCAATAAATTCACATCATTTAAAAGGAAAACAAATTATAGATTATTAATGTATTAGTGCTTCAGAAAACTGAGTAGAAGAAACTAAGATTTTCTTGATGGATTAGTGCATAGAGTAAATGCAAAGAGGTGCTAAAAAAGCAGTGAATGGTCATGACTTAAATAGCTACGAACCTGGGAGATTAGAAGTTTAAAATTGACCACCAAACAAAAGCAATAAGATTATACTTAGGGATTGTTGCGACATTTGTAGATTAAAGTAGCTCATTGGAGAGTAAGAGTTTTTGTTTTGCAAAATGGGTTTGGCATCAGTTGAGTATGTTCACTTGCAAGAAGAAGAATATCAGTGGTTTAATAAATTCGGTTACTTTTTCTCATTTGGAAAGTCTGGAGACACAAAGATTCAGGTGTTTGTTCAGCTGCTCAGTGATGCCAGAACGTGCATCATCATCCTTATGGCCTTACCCTCAAGGTTGCAAATCAGTTCCTGCTACCCCACATTCAAAGCAGGAAGAAGAGGGAAAGTTGGTGCTAGTTATCAGACCTTTGTAAAGGAAAGTTCATAGTTCCCAGAAATCCTTGGGAGACTTCAGGTTACAGCTCATTGGCCATAACATAGTCACATGGCCTTCTTTGCTGCAGAGGAAGTGAGTTTACATTTTTCATTCTGTGCTCTGGAAGGTGGCAAGAGAGAAGGAGGGTGGGAATGGCTGCTGGCTAAGCAGATCCAGCAGTGTTTTCCCCAGGGTATTCAGTGAGCACAATCCCACTTGGTCCTCAGGTAAGTCAGCAAGAAATTCTCTGACTTTATTTTATCACAGACTTTCTTAGTGTCCAGAATAGAAAGGTGCGTACACAAAGCATATTCTTCAGTGCCTGTTGTAAGAGGCAGTTTTGTATTTTGGAACAAAAGCATACATTGCTTTTTTCCCTTATTAATAATTTTAACAATATTATGACCTATTTTATTAACTCATTCAACTGACATTTATTAGGCATCATCTATATGATATTAATTGTGTAATGGTAGATACTAATAATTCAGAGATGAATAAAGTAAGATTCCTAGCCTCAAGTAGTTCATAGTCCAGAATTTAAACACTTTGATGTATGCAATTACATACATACAATATAAAAAGAGCATTGATGAGCATATATGATGAAATGTGCACCCAGCTCTGATGATACAGATATTCTTAGTCCAGAGACAATTTTTTGAGTTTTTTGGTTTTGCTAGGAGATCCAGGAAGATCAGTTTAGAGATAATTCAAAGTTCCCTAAGCAAATATCACTTTGTAATGATACTAACTTTCTTTAATCTTTATATGTTCACTGAAGTCTTTGAAGCCTGTAGGTTTTTTTGTATAAGGCTAGCTTACTCGACCTGATGATCATACAGTGGTTTGAATTTAGGACCCAGTGTTATGCTTGAAAATGAAGAATGCGATTGGCTTTTAGTTTTATATTGAAAAAGGGTTTGGGGTATTAATATATCTGGTTCATTTGATGTACGTGGACCTTGAGTTTGAGAATAAGATTATGAGTTAGAACTACACCAGGCAGCCTGAGGCACATTGTTGTAGGGCCACTGAGACCAACTGTTTTCAATCAGATAACATGGAATGATCCCCGATTCACCTCTCTGCTGTCAGCAGCACACAACTGCCTGGAATCATGAGAAACTTTCATTTATTTTTTCTTAGCTAGGAATCGTCTTCCTTTCCCCCCAGTGGATTACGTGAGACCAGGACATGGCATTAAAGCTTGCTTTTCTTTAATTATATTTTGTGACTCTGTGTCTGTGTGCAAAAGTCCCTTATTTAGAAGAGAAATCCACGAACTCCAACCCATGGGCCAGATACTGCTGTGGTGCAGTCCGTGAGCTAAGAATGGTTTTTACATTTTTAATTGGTTGAAAAATTCAAAAGGAGGATTTTTTTTGTGTGTGTGATCTGTGAAAATTCTATGATATTCAAAATTCAGTGTCAACAACTTATATTGAAACCCTGCCATGTTCATTTGTTTACATGTTGTGTATGGAAGCATTGCAGCTACAATGGCAAAATTAAATAGTTGCAATCTGGTCCTTTACAGAAAAAAATCGCCAACCTCTGATTTAGAAGAAGAATGTCCACCTCTGATATAGAAAAGAAATCTATAATCACGGTAATATACTGAACTATCCAATTTGGGATTGTGGATCACATGTCAGTCTTCCAAGGTGTAAGGCCATTGGCATCTTACACCTTACCTGGTGGGGATCAGGCATTTTTACCTGCAGAACTGTTTTTTCAAATAATATTTATTGATTTTATTTGATTGTTTTTGTTTATGTATTGTGAAGCCATATATAATATATAAACTTGCCATCTACAATATAAAAATAAAATGTATGCACATATTCTGGATTGGTCTCTAAGGTCCCTCTAGTGGTCTCTAACGTTCTGTGGCTCTAGGTTTGCCTCTGCAGTCTCAGCCCCTTCATGTCATGTTTCTGCTCTATGCCCTTAGTTCAGAATGACTGTGTTATCGCTAAGAGGAAACTCTGACCCAGAAGGTATGTTGTTCCCAACTCAGTAAATAGCACTGATAATCCCTAAATACCAAAAAACCTGCATGTTAACTGTGACACCCTTTGTTCTCCTTTATTTGCACAGTTAATCTACCACCAAATGCCTTCAGTTCTATCTCCTAAATGTCTTGCTCAAGAGTGCTTACCTTTCACCTTTCCACTGCTACCTCCCTACACAGTGTTACTAGCACCTGGACTCGTGGAAAAACCTCCAATAATACCATTATTTACTCTGCTCCCCTCAAATCACTCTCCACCAAGCCGATAGAGGAGGCTTTTAAAAATGTAAATCTGGTGCAAGATCCCTTGGTTTCAAATTCTTCAGTGTCTTCTTGTTGACCCCCTCTTCAGGCCCATTTCTGTCCTCTTTCTTCCTAGAACCCAACCATTTTGGCATCTCTTCAGTTCCTTTATTGAGTTCTGTCTCAGAGCCTCTATATCTGCTATTTCTTGCTTCTTGCCCCCTTTGCCTAAGAATTCACTTTTATTCCTTAGTTTTTGGTTTTTGTTTATGAAATGAAATACTGAGTACTTGTCATGTTCCAGACACTGTATGAAGAGCTCAGTATACAGGTATGAAGAATACATAATCCCACAGACTGTCTAATCTAACGGGATACTGGCATGAAACAAATCATCTCCAAATAATTAACTATATTGTAATAAGTGCTAGGAAGCTGAAATACAGGAAGATTTTAGAGACTAAAATAGGGATATTGATCTAATTTGGGGGGCACAGGAAAACCTTTGTGGAAGTACTACTTAAGGCGAATCTCTTAGGATGAGTAATAATTCTCTAGATAAGAGAGCTAAGAGAATTTGAAGCCAAGAGAAAAGCAAGTATAAAGGTCCTGAGGCTGAAAATAATTGAAAAAGGTCCAGTTCCAGAGCATGAAGAGTCAGAGAGACAATGACTTAAACTGAAACTAAAGGGAGGGCCCAGATTAAGCAGGGTCATGTAGCACCTGCTGAGTATTGAGGCCAATAAGGAATTTAGACTAAATGTTCCTTCCTCCAGGAAGCCTTCCTTTACTCTCCCAACTGAGTGAAGCAACCAACCCCCCTCCCCAGCTCCGAGATCACATCTACATTTTGCCTAGCACAGTACTTGGACTATAACAAGACCTCAATGTGTACATGTTAAATGAATAAATTAACCTTCTTTTCTGTTGCTGTCCCATCATGGGCTCTTCTAGTGCTTCGCAGAAGTATGAAGGTCACCAGAGGTTCTTGCAGTGGCCTTATTTATGAATCATCCTCTTTGATCACTGGGATAGCCTCTCACCTGCTCTCCTAACTTCCATTCTCTTGCCTTGCCAGGCCATCGTTCTCACTACTACTTGAACTACTATCCTCAAGTAAAATTTGAATCATGTCTTAAAAAAAAATGTTGTTGTTGTTGCTTTGATCCTCAAATACCCTTCATTACTTCTCAGTGCCTACAGAATGAAATTCAAACTCCTTTAATGTCCAAGACCCACCGTGAATTGGCCCTGACCTTGTTTTCCAGTCTCATCCGTTCCTCATTTCACACATCCAGAGCTCTGATCACAGCAGGCTTACCCAGCGGATCGAATACTCAGATACGCCCCACTGGTTTTTTTGTGCCAACCAGAAATTCACTCCTCTCTCTTCTTTCCCTGTGAACATTTGATTCATCCTTTGCCACCCACCTAGATCCCAGCATTCTGTTCTTTTGACTCTGTTTCCATAGCCCACTGGTTCTCAAAGTGGTGGTCCCAGACCAGCAGCAAACTGGTGAGATACGAAAAATCTCAGGTCTCACCACAGAGTTACTGAAACACTGAGGGGGGGACAATCTTCGGTTTTGCCAGCCTTCCTGGAAATTCTGATGCATATTAATATTTGAGTAACTGCCCTAGAACATTGCTGTATGTCTAGGTTAGGATTTTTACATTTAATTTAGATCATACTAAGTTCTGGTTAATTGTGTATTTGTCAGTATCCCCAATTACAATGTAAGCAGCCGGAAGGCTTATCTCCACCCCAGTGAAATAAAGTGGCAATAAAGTGGTTTAAGGGTAATTGTGGGTAGTTGATGCTGCTCCTCTTCTTAACACAATTTAAGGTTTATTCCTCTGAAAATTAATTTATTTAGAAAGGAAGATATAGTATTATATTGCAATATATTATGTTGTGTTATATATTATATTACACTATACTATATTGCATTTTACTATAGTAATCATCACTGGCAACATTCTCAAGGATAAATTCTGAACTCAAATCTCAGGAACCTGATAAGAAGAAAGTGTTCTAAGGGGAGACTGATTTGTCTTGCCTGGTTAGGATTTAGGATTTTCAGCAGTGCTACCCAAGCTTTAATATAAATATGAATTACCTGGAATCTTTTTAAACTGTAGATTCCTGAGTCAGTAGGTCTGAGACACCATCTCACGAGCTCCCAGGTGATACCAATGTTGCTGTTCTGAAGGGACCCAGAGGAAATTGTACCAACGACCCATCCCCTCACAAACTGGCTTTGTGGCTTTGAGCACAAGGTGATTTAGTGTGAGGTACAACTTCTTGGTGGTATTTTTATTCATGCATGGGTCAAAGGCCCTAGCCAACAGTTCTCAATTCTGGCTACACTTTTGAGTGACCTGGAGGTGCTTTTAAGAAATACCAGTACCCAGGTTCTATTATCTGTGAGTTAGATTTAATGAACCACAGCCCTAAGCAATGAGGGGGAACAGGTGCATAAATTACTGTTGTATTCTACACAGCAGATCTGTGAAATGTCTACCCTTGAAAAGTGTTTTGTCTAATTGATAAGATGATACAATGCCTCTTAAGAAGGAACTTAACATTAAAATTATTAAAAGGAAAATAAAAGGCAAATGTTTTTAATGTAAAATATGACAGACTACTTACTGTTTGAGGTGAAAACCAAAGAGTAGGCCCATTAATATGTGCTCTTCTCTCTGGATACACTCCTAAGGAAATTATTTGGAAGAAGAGAAACCTTGTCTGTCTCCCTGGATGAGGACAGAAACCATTGTTATTTGTGCAGTATGGCTACTTTGCAGATAGTAAGCTGCAGCATGTTGGATTCCGTTCAGATTCTTTATTCTCTCCTTTGTTCCGGAATTATGAAACATCCACACCCTTGCTGACATGTGACTTTTTAGTGCCTCTTAGTAGATCAGGGAGAGCCTATTTTGTCTCACTGAGGTTAGGCTGGGTCAATGGAACGTCACAACCCAGAGACATGAAATGTTCTTGAGTTATTTTGCTTGGCTCTGTCACTGCTGCCATTCCACAGTGAGATCACACCATAGCTGAGGTTCTGACCCTCAAAAACTCTGCGGTGCAGTTCAGACATCTGCATTTGTTAAATATTAAACACAGGTAATTCTCTGACCTCCTGGTTTAAGGGACTAGAAAGCAAAACAGATAATGTAGGTATATTTTGTTCAATATATTTATGTTCTCTTAATTAAATGTCTGAAATATACCCCATCTGATGATTTCTGTGGTGCAGTTATCACTGTTTAATTGTAAAATAAGGATATGACAGTATTTCATAAAGCCAAAGATTCAATGTAAAAACATTTGTATTTTGAGAATGTGATAAGTTCTTTTTTCACTTAAATTGTATCTTTTATGAAACGATGGTGATAATTGGTTAGCTATGTATTTTTTGTTAGCATCATAAAGAATTGAAAATTGAAAGATATCTAATATATGTTCATAATCTGGATGAGGTTCAGGGGTTAAATTCAGAATTTTCATGGTATATGACTTCAAATCCAGGGAACTACATTTAAAATTTATTAACTTCATTCAATGTGGATAAATCAGACTTAGAAGAAGAAGAATATTAGGTGAGGATTAAACCAACCTGTAGTCCACGGTTCTTTCCAGTGGCTGACAGGATAAGCAAAATACGCCCTAAATAAACCCATACGAGTTAGGTGCTATACCTTGGGGCCATATTTTGTCATCAGTATTGTTTTTTTAACTTCATGGTGAGACTTCTCTGCAGAAATCAGGGATGAATAAAATAGACATTAGCTAAGCAAACAGAGGGTTTACAATAAACCACACCTAATCATATAAAAATGTCAAAATCACTCTTTCTAATAGCATTATGAAGTGTTCCAAAATGGTAAGCTGTTAATTTCTCTTTCTGGGATTTCTAGCTGTCAAAATAATGCTAATGTCACCTGATATATTTTCAATATTAAAAAGAAAAAATTGGCAACATCTCCACAAATATTCAGTACTGCAGAATTGAGACAAATTGTAGCAGTTGGCTATGAATAGATTCCTTTGTTTACTGGTTGGAGGCGCAGGAACTCCTTCCAACCCATGAGGTGGCTGTGGGGTGGCAGAAGCACATTTGCAAGGGACAACCAAGACCTGGTTGTCTTTGTGACCTGTGACATGTCATTTAACCTTTCCAAGCTCCGCTTTATTTACCTACACAAGGAAAGGTTTAGATTAGATGGTTTTTAAGAACTTTACCCGATATGAAATTCTATGATATTATGTGCATTTTGTATAATAATAACATCTCCAACTGAAGAGAGGAAATAAGGTTAGTTTGGCCAACTTATTCTTTGCTGCTTTCTGAATAAGGCCATGCTTTTACAAATGAGAAAGCAGACCCACAGAAGGGTTAACTAACTTGCCCACTACCATACACAAAATTTACACTTGATCTTTTGAATCTAAACTTTAAAATATATATGGATCTAGTTTTCCAAACAAGCAGCTTCAAAAAATTCCTATTGTCTACATTTTACTTTAGGCAGATAATAAAATTAATTTTATCCTTTTAAAGTGGATTGTTAGATCCAGGGGAAATTTTCTGATTTACCATTAAAATAAACTATCTCTAAATACTAAGTGCCCTGACTTTAAAAAGTCCTTATACCTTGCCTTCAAAAGGTGAACAAAAACCAACTCAATAGGCTAAGAAACAACTATTTTTTCTCAATTATCTTACGGGCATGTATGTACAAGGGCGGTCTGAAAAGTATCCAGCCATGTAACCATTCTCGTTATATTGACCATGGCTGGACTTTTTCTGGACAGCCTATATGTGTGTATGTATATGGGACAGAAAAGAAGCAGCTAACACAACCTTATTTTCTCCCATCACTTTTATTCGCACTCATTATAATATAGGAATTATCTGAGCTCTATGAAACATTGCACAGGTGAAACCCTGCTCGTCAAGGCTCAGGTTTCAGAGAAGATTGAAGCACAGCTGTGTCAATTGACTTTCTCAAGGTCACACAGACAATTACAATCAAGGCTGGGATTAGCTCCTTAAGTTTTCTGACCCGGATGTATTCCTCCCATTAGGCTGTTGTTCTCTCAGTGAGTTGGTTGAGATGACTAATTCCTCTGCAGGACTTGGGGACTCTTACGAACGGTATCATTCATAGTCACGGCGTCCTTGGGTATGGACACAGGTGGCATTCCCAGGTAAAGATGGATGGGTTTTGAACAGGAAGTTAGGGGGCCTATTGCATAAATTCATCAGAAAAAGAATTAAAGTCTGAGGACAGCCTGGGTTTTTCCTATCAGTCAAATCAGGCCTTTCACACTGGGATTCCATTTTGTACCCTGGGCTGAGCACTTTACTTGTTTTTAATGTGCTGATGTCTCTGGGCTAATACTTGATGGCATGAAGACCTTGTCTCTTCTCTTTGAATTTTCTTTCTTTTCTTTCCTTCTTTCCCTTCCTTCTCCTTCCTTCCTCCCCTTCCTTCCTTTTTTTTAGTAAAAGCAGATTTCTATGTATTTTGTAAGAACTCCTTTGGCGGTAACTGCACAAATCAGATTCCAACAAGTTTCCCCAACCCTAATTAGAATATTGTTTTATTACTCTGCACATTTTCTAAATCTGACACTAATTAAACATATATTGTACTTCATTATTACCAACAAACAGCTATCTGTACTCCAGGTTTATGGTTGTGGACTGTGGTAGTTGATGACTGTATCAGCATTTCAATTTCAAACGCATTTCCGAGGTTTAGAGCTAATCTGGGAAATGAATTGCAGCTGAAAACCGGGCGAGCCTGATTTTACCCAGACCAGCCTGGGGCCCCCAGCTCCGGGTTCCTTTTTCTGGATGGGCTGCCTGGGGAATGGCGTGGAAGTGGGAGGTAAGCGGAGGAAGGGGGAGAGCAGAATGCCATCCCGTTCTCCAAGCTTTCCCACCAGCCACTGGAGCCTGTCTGGAGGGGAAATGAAAGATCTTCTCTGCCTAATGAACACAGAGAGTGGACGGAGCCCGACCACCGCCCCGCACTCCATTAGCCAGCCAGCCAGATGTTGGCTGCTGTCAACGCCAGAGGCTCTTTCCCTTTTTATTTTTTTTTTTAAGCAGAGTTCAGGGCTTTTCTGTTTTGTTTTGAGTAGATTTCAGCTGTGGGTTTTGAAGATAGGGATGTATTTGTTGGCTTAGAAACAGATGGATGACCCTTGAAGGCAATTGGACTTTTTCCTGCCCGCCTGTCCCTTGACTTTTCCAAATGGAGGGCATGGAACAATAAGACCGCTCCTCTGGCGCGTGGCCTTGCAAGCATGCAGTCAACATTTCTGCTTTGTGAATTTAATTGAACTCTGCTTAAGAGCATGAAAGCACAGTTTTCCAAAAGAAAAACCAGCAGAGTTTACCTATTTTTCTTTTCTTTTCTTTTTTTTTTTACTAGTGTCCAGGAAGTTCCTGGTAATAGGGTAGAAACTCTTAGCTTACTCTGAATTCAACAAAGTATCCCTGTTGAATTCAGGGTCATTGGTTGCAAGGAGCGGAAACTGAAGGACAGCAGTTGAAGTAAATGGCATCTAAGAGCTGGGAGTACAGCTGAACCTAATGAGAACCTGGAATGATAAACTGGGAAGTCTTTAGAGTCCCAGGTTCCTGTTCTTTTCATTTCTCTCTTGTTGCCCACACTTAGCTTCTCTTTCCCCTGTGTACTCCATTTCTACCTCTTTTGGACACCTTTTCTCGCTATGGTCTGGTTCTGTCTTGCTCATCCATACACACTGTTGCCAAACTCCTAGCCTTGAGGATCTATATGACTCTCCAGTTCCAGTGACTACCACGAATTACAATTTTGCTCTCAGTTTAAATTATTGGGAGAAGCTCTAATTTGACTCAGCTTGGGTCAGATGCCCAGCCCATGCCAAATCAACTTTGATGGGCATGGTGGTACCATGATAGCATCGTGACAGCACCATGAGCGCTGGATATGTACTTATTTTTGCAGATCCTAAGACAGCAGCATTTCTAAAGAAGAGTGTGTTGGCTGGGCACTGAGGCTCCCACCCCAACTGTGGTATAATAGGACCCAAGATTATACAAACATAGATACTAGAAATGGCTTAATGACAGGCAAGCAGTAGCATATGTGAATGATAGCTGACAAAATAGTTTAATCCAGGACTTCTTAAATATTACAAGGTATAAATACCCTTGGAGAGCTTATTGAAAATGCAGCTGCCAGGGCTTCCCTTCAAGATCTTGATTGAGTGGGGTGGCAAATAGGAACCAGTGCTTTTTTCTTTCTTTTTTTTAAAGATTTATTGATAGAGAAGAGGGAGGGCCCAGAGCAGTCTCCATAGTTGTACATCATTAGTTTTGACATAAATTCATTCCACACAGTTGGATGTGGGCCACAAGGGGTGGGAACCAAACTGGGGCCCTCCACATGGGAGGCATGTTCCAGTTCAGCATATGGGTTTGCACAGGCCGGGACTCGACCTCTGGACTTCATGGTTGCAAGGCAAGCACTCAAGATGTTGAGCTATGCTGGCACCCCCCCAGGAACCAATACTTTTTAATAAGCCCTTCAGGTGAATCTGATGAAAGTGGTCCACACGCCTCATTTTGAGAAGCCCTGGATTTTCAGCTGATTCCTAACGTGTGTTCAGGTGTAGGTAGTGGTGAAGTGCCTCTGACACTTTGTTATGGGCCACCCCTGACTCCCCACAGTGACTGGGACAGCTTAGGTAGTGAGAATAAGTTGTACCCTACACCTAGGCTTCGACTGGGATTTAGTGATGTGTGTGTATAAACAGCTCAGGAGCCTATTCAGAGAAACTCCAAGTGCTTTCGTTTTACTGGAAGTAGCTCCTGTCGGAAGAAATAAAAGGTAAGTTAATTGTGAAATAACATGGTCGTGTTAATAATGCCGTACCAGTCAGCACTGCAGTGAAACATGCCAGAGCTGATTACGCTAGCGTGCCTGGAAGGATGGATGATACCGAACTGTCAGGAGTGACATGAAAGAAGTTGCAGTGCCATTATTTCTACCTCACAGGAACCTCATTAGGGAGGATAATTTAATTTCTTTCATCCTTGTTTCCAGGGTTTCATACTTTCCTGAAAATGCTAATTTTAAAGAGCACAGATTTATAATTTTTCACTCCACATTTGCAAGCTTGCTGTTTCATGTGTGTTTAAGAATGAATTTAGGTTTGCGGGTGGGCCAAATATCTCCCTTATAGCACCCAGGGTTCGGCATGCTTTATTGGATGAGGGGGGGGGGGGGCAAAGCAGTTGAAGAAGAATGAAATTAAAAAGAAATTAAGATCTGAGCGTTGTACAGCCAAGTACATCGTCTTCTTTCCACATGAAGCACAGAGGGTGGTTTTTCCAGGCGCGTGGCACCTGTGTTCATTTAAGTGATTACACATTCAACCAAATTTGAATGTGTGATGTGCAATCATTTGAATCACTCATTATACATTAAAATAAACTGACACAAACACAATTTGTTCTCAGCTGCTTTTGAGAAACTAAATTAAATGAAAGAATGAAAGGAAGGTGATGCTAGGCTGAAGATTTGACATACAATAGAGTCAGAAAATTCAGAATTCTGTCTTTGACTGCAATTAGATAACTTTCAATGCTGGTGTGCAATTAGAAAAGTGGAAAAAGAAAGGAAACAGTTTGCTCCCTACCCTGGCCCATCACACCTGGGGCTCCCAGACCACTTCGCACGACGCTATGGGCACTAGCCCGATGACCACATAGCACAAAGGAAAATAGTAGAAAAAACAGGGTGTTTTTTTGTTTGTTTGTTTTTTAAAGCAGCGAGTGAAAGGAATGTGGTTCTCACCAGAAGTACAGGTGTTTTGCTCCAACTCTGCCATTAGGGTGCTGTCTGTCTTTTTCCCCCTTCCTTCCTTCCTGCTTTCCTTCCAATGGCTAATGATTTCTACAGCTCATGTGAGTGGGGCTTCTGACTCCATCAATCCACTGAAATTGTTTTTAAGTTTTATCATTACGCCAAATCCAAATGTGCCCCTTCTTACCTTTCTAGACCTGTCAGCTTTTGAAAAGGATGGTCCTCTCCCACCCTGCCTCCTACCGGAAACATCTTCTCTTGCCTTCCACAGTCACAGTGTTCTAGTTCTCCGTCCTCCTGACAATTTCTTCCAGGTCTCCTCCTCCTTCCCTGTTCAATGTTTAAAAGATTGACAAATGCCAGAGCTTGATTTGGGATGATCAGCGCCTCCCCCCACCCCCTCTTTGGGATCGTATCGAGCCTTGCACATACATGCAGATGAACCCAAACTTATATATCTAGGTCTAGAGGTATCCTCAAACTCCACATTTATATACCCAATGCTTACTTAATATTCTGACTTGAAAATCTTAAGATCTGAAACTTAACATTGTAAAAACAGAAATCTTAATTTTATACTCACCTCTTCTAAACAATATCATTTCTATCCACCTACTCAGGCAAAAATTTTAAGAGTTATTCTCCTGTCTAGCCGTTTCTTCATCCTACATCCAATTCATTCTCAAGCCCACTCAAGACAATACCTGCAAAGTTTCCCAAATCCATCAGGTGCCAACTGCCACCATCAATTCAGCTTAGTAACTACAATAGCTATCTAATGGGTTCTTTCCTTCTGGTACTAGCCAGTATGTTCTTTTCCTTAAATTTCCTCTATATTACCTTGTTGATCCAGAATCATATTTTTCCTGGCTACCACATTTCCATTTTAACTGCTCTCCTAACTGTGCAACCAAAGGACTCCTCTAAAAATACAAATCAGATTGGACACTTTCTGTAGTAGCTTCCTATCACATTTAGAATAAAATTTCAGCTTATCATGAACTTCAAATCCTTGATCTGAATTATGACCACATTTTCTATAATTCTTAATTTTACAAAATGCTCCTTTAAAAACTTAAATCAGATTTTGTCATTCCTCAGATTAAAAACCTTCTAAGTCTAGTAATTCTTACCACGTTGTATGTTATATCTGTCAAAAATATTTCTGGCTTTCAGTAATGGAAAAACTAAGAGTGTCTTGGACAAAAAGGGACTAATTTTTCTCACACAACAAGAAATTTTGAGTAAGTAGGTGATGTTATTGGAACAAGTTTTTGTTTTTTTTTTCTCTCCCCAGTGATCCCATGAAGTGCTCAGAATCTTTCCTTTTCTCTCTGCCATCTTTAGTATGCTGGCATGTGACCTTATGCTTGTTGCCTCATGGTCCAGAGATGGTTCTTACTGCTCCAGACATCACATCAATATCATCCATGTTCAAGGTAAGAAAAAAGTAAACTAGGTAAGAGCTGTACAAGCAAACTTGTTCCTGTTCCAGGGCCTTTGCACTTATTATTTCTTCCAGCTGGAATGAATTTTCCTCATTTTCATACGGCTTGCTCCTTGTAACTACTCAGATCACAGCACAAATGTCATCTGAGAAACAAGTTGTGATTCACAGTAGCCCTTCCTAATTGTTTACCACCACTATTTGGTTTTTTCCTTAGAGAAACCTGTATGAGTTTGCTAGAACTGCAGCACCAAAGTCTCACAGACTAGCTGGCTTATGTCTTAGCATAGGTGGCCATAACAAAAAGGCCATAGACTGGGTGGCTTAAACAACAGAAAATATATTTCTCACAGTTCTGAAGGCTGGAAAAGTCATGATCAAGGTACCTGCTGATTCAGTTCCTAGTGACAACCCTCTTTCAGTTTGCAGATGGTTATCTGCTTGCTCACCACATGGCAGGGAAAGAGAAAGCAAACTTGCGTCTCTTTTTAGAAGGGCACTAATTCTATTATGGAGTCTCTACTCTCATAACTGAATTGGCTCCCAAAGGCCTCATCTCCAATACCATCACACTGGGGACTTAGGGTTTCAAGATATAATTTTGGGATGATAGGGGAAGCGGACATATTCAGTCCATAGCACTTAACAGACATCTACTGTCTCCTATTTCTGGAGTCTGGGACCAAGTTGTCAGAAGGGTTCTCACCTTCCTGAGGGCTGTGAGGGAAGGACGTGCTCCGGGCCTCTCTCCTGGGCTTGTAAATGGATGTTCTCTCCCTGTGTTTTCGCATCATCATTTCTTTGTAAGTGTCTGTATCTTTATTTCACCCTTAAGACCTCTTTTTAACTTAATTACCTCTGTAAAGACCCTATTACCAAATAAGGTCATGTTCTGAGGTACTGGGATGAATTTGGGAAGAGGGTGCAATTCAATCCATAACTAACTCAATAATTATGTGTTAAATGAATCGATGGATTTTAATTAGGCTGACCAGGCGTACCATTTTAAACAGGACAGAAAAAACAAACAAACAAACAAAAAACAAACAAAAAAACCCAAAACTGTACCGTTCCATTTAAGACGGTATGTGCGGTCAGCCTACTGACACCTTAAATTTAGTTCTGTGAGACGAGGCTGACCATAAGAACCATTTGAAATGGGACAGGGGACAGTATTGTTTTTACCTGTCCTATTTAAAATTGTACGTCTCGTCAGCCTAATTTTAATCGTAGGACCATTTGCTGAATGTTAACAGTGTCAAGAGCTACATGAAGCACTTTATCCAATAATCCAATAGATAAGGTACTACTACATGTAATGTCTTTTAGAAATGAGAAAACCACAGCTAGAGCTAGTAAGTAGTACAGCAATATGTAGTGGAGGTGAGAAAGAAAATAGACTAGAATATCTCCAGTAAAATAGTGAGAAAAACATCCTTTGAGACATTTTCATTATCTTTGGTCACACTGAATCATGATTAGACAAGAAGACTGAAATAGAGGGTTTAAACAGGGATCAGCAAAGTTCTTTCTCAAAGTATATCTTTTAGGCTTCCATGTCACACGCTTTCTGTCACAACCACTCAACTCTAATGTTGTATTTTGAAGCAGCAATAGATAATATGTAAATAAATGACTATGGTTGTGTTCTAATAAAACTTTACAAAAGCCGGTGGCTAGCCAGATTTGGCTTATGGGCCATGAAATTTTGTTAAAGCCTTGTTTAAGGAAGTTTTCACTTCAATTTTATTTACATTTGTTTTCCTAAAAATATATTAATTTTATAAATTAAAAAA
>PVKE010023462.1:0-24617 GCA_004027555.1 Craseonycteris thonglongyai
GTTCTGCTCTAGCTTCTCAATTTTGTTGGTAAAGTACTCATTTTGCTCAGCAAATTTCTTGTTGAGGTCATTTAACTGTGTCTGGGTACTTTGCCAGCATTGAGTGAGCTCTCTGAGTGTCTTGATTAATGCAGCCCTGAATTCTGTTTCACTTAGATTTGATTCCAAGTGTGCAAGGTCCTTTACTAAAGACTGCCCTGATCTTCTGGAGGGACTTTGGATTCTGAGGTGTGCATTGTGTTTGATGTGGTTATTATTGCTTTACGCATGAGTCTGTTTTCCCTCTGGGGGGTTGCCTATCAGATGGGCTTCTCTTTATTTTTTCTTTTGGACTCAGTTGTGGGAGAAGGAGATTTTGGGAGAGGGTTGGGGGAAGCAGACAGCTTCTGTGTTCTGGGGCACTTCAGGTTGCTGTCTTAGCTGTGAGATAGCAGGGTAGTAAAGGTGTGGCCAGGGGTGGGGGCATGTGAGTAGGAGCTAGGGCAGGCCTGAGACACCATAGCAGATTCCTCTTTCAGCAGGGGGGCTGGTGGTTCAGTGGGGGCAGGGCGCAGGAGCTCTGGTCTTTCCTCCTCCTGGCTGCCCCTCCTTCAATCGTATCTGTAAGGCACACCCGCAGGGCAGCACTTGGATGGGCTGGGGCTTGGCAGAGGCCCTGGTTGGCTGTGCAGTCCCACGCACAGGCAATGACACCGCGGAGACCCGGCAGGCAGCCCAGTTGCGTGCGCGGTCCGCAACGCCCCAGAGGCCCGGTGGGCGGGACACCAAAAGCCCAGCTGCGTGCTCACGAGCAGGCAGCAGCGCTGCAGTGGCCCCGTGGGCAGGGCGCCGAAAGCCAGTCCCGGGCACAGGCAGCGGTGCTGCGGTGGCCTGGCAAGCAGGGCGCCAAAAGCCCTGTAGCGCACCGGCGAGCAGCTGCGGCCATTTTAATGCTATTTCCTGGCTGTCACATGGCTGTGACTTCCTGTAGGAAGATCGTGGAGAGAAAGAGACACAGAGAAAAGTACACTGTGAGTACTTTCAGTGACTTTTTTTGATTTTTGTTGTGCTCTTTCTACATTACTGTACTAATGTGTATTATAATTTGTTTCATATTTTTTGTGCTTCAAAAACCGAAAAAAAGGTCAGAATGGATTAACCATATTTACATTGAACCCTATGGGAAACTGTGCCTCGGTTCACGACCAATTCGGTTCGCAACCAGAGTCAGTTCATGAATTAAGTTCGTGAACCGAGGCACCACTGTACTTGAAAATTTTAATCTAGCATTTAAGAATAGGTTGTTTGTTATTTCTTCTGTTAGAGCTTGTTAGTGCTTAAGAACTTGGATGTTAGAAGTAGCCCAGTCTAGGTTTGAGTCCTAGCATTCATTATGCCTGGGTTGGCTTCTAGAAACCCCAGGGCTCTCATCTGCAGAATAAAGCTACAATTCCCCACCTTATGGGGTAGTGGTGATGGCATGTAAGGCAAGTGAAGAGCATTTAGTATAGTACCTGATCCAAGGTTTCTTCAAACACTCAATAAAGATTAACTATTACAATTGCTCTTATTGTTCCTTCTAAGCAAGCATGGGAAAGGGAAGAAGCATTGGAAACTTCAAGCAAGGAACATCAGCTGTTGGTATCCCATAATTTAGAATTGAGGATTGAAATCAAGTTTTATGTTCATCTGTTTTTGTGTCTCTGATTTTAATTTAAAAACTTTAGGAAGTCCCCGGAAATAACTGAATGCTTTTGGAGGGTATCTCTAGGTGTTTTGTGGGTTTCATCTGGGTTGCAGACGTTATTCTAACTACCTTGGCAGACAAGGTCAATGAGGTTAAGTGTTCTTTACGATGACATTCACATTGAAGGCAGAGTAAAAGTATACCCCTGGTCATATAACTCATTCTCTGTTCAAGAGTCTTTGCTAATCCCTGGTGCCATCTGTGAACGGTTTCAAAGGCATTCCAACTGCAGAATCATGCCAGTGCACTGGTTATCAATTATTTGGTTGATCCATGAGCAAATCCTCAAACTGATTTTTCTGCCCTCCTGGGACCCAAATCACAAAGCTGACCTTAACCCACCTCTACTGACATCCCACCTCTACTCCCAAGGTGCACAAAAGAGCAGTGAGGGGGCTGGTGATTTAGTGTTTTCCCACGCAGGTCATGCTTGAGCCCAGACTGATAGAGAAGATCTGTCTTTAATGAGAGAAATGTACCATTACTTGGTCATAAATTCAACTTAATGGTAATTTTCGTAGGGCAGCTTGCCCAGGGTTTGTAGCAACACAAATCAAAAATCCCAAATTCCAGGCGCACCCTCCTAGAAACTCTTTTGGCAACCCCATTCCCTTTACTTTTTAAGAAAATCAGTTTCCCTAGTTAGAGTTCCTAGTTGCTTGGGATAGATTTGCACAAAGTCTAGAATTACTGTGGCAGCAGAAAGGGGAGTGGGTGGCATGCTGCTTGGACTATTTTTGCCAGGCATCAGCCCTTCACTTCAGTCGTCAAGGAGGCACAGATGAACAGACTCACAGATTTAGCATACAGCCCAGCAAAGATAGTTTGCAAGAAGAATATTCAAATGATTCTAAGGAAAGGTTTTATTTTTTTCAAAATCTTATGGTATCAGCCAATTATAAACTAATGCTGGTCATTACCAGTCTCAGATCACAGAACAAGTTTTTAATCCCCACAGTGTTGACTTTGTTTGAGGTGATGAGTTAGAAGTTCATACAGAGTATATTCAGGTCCAATGCTACCAGACGCCCTGCTGCATTCTTAAGAAGTGGACTTGAATGTACCTCCTTGTCTCATGCATCTTGCTCATATCCGTCATAGCATCTAATCTCTCCTTTTGTGTTTAACTACCCACATATGTTGCCTTCTACTAAACTGTGCACTCCTAGGTTTAAGGTAATGTCACACCTGAGTGTTTAGTTTCTAGTCCAGTGCTTGACATGTGACAGATGTGCAGTTAACATTTATTGAATGAACCAAAGTATGAATCAATGAAGTTCATGCTTTCCAATGAGATCTGGCTTTTAATTTAGGGAGCCCAGTAAATGATCATTTCTCCCTATTTTCAGGATGATGTACACTGTACATGGAAGACAGTGGAGGGAAAACAGAACTGAAGATAACTGCCTCTCATTGGTAGAGTAACTAGAGCCTGTTAAAAAAATAAGACTTCATTTATTGGAACAAATATGTATAGATTGCCAATAGCCAAAGCATTAGTTCCACAGGTGCCAGGTACTGAAGAATATTCAAAGTGATTAGAAATCAAAGAACTTGAAATCTGTCACTCTTTATTCTAAGATCCGATGTATGATGTTATTGTAAGTCATGAAATTCTCACTTTCCTCCTGTGATTTGGTTTTGTAGGTGGGTCTACTACACTCCTCCCCTCCTGTTCTGGGGGCAGTGTGTATGTGTGTGTTTGTGCAGTTAGCTGGAGGTTCATTTGTATTGTTAGTGACACACATAGCAAACGGGAAGGTCATGATTAGAGTAGGAAGGGAGGCCTGGAACACAAAGGGGATGACATGTTTGGATCCTATAATTCTCCAGCAAAAGCAATGGGGAGTGATGCATATCATGATATAAACCTTCAACTTACACGTTGTATGTCCTTTATATCTCAATATAGCTGGGAAATAAATTCACCCGTATCAGCAAGATGGCAGAGGCTCTCTAGTTTGAGCAGGCATTAGAATCACCAAGAGGCCTTATTGATATAGATTGCTGGATCCCAACTCCAGAGTTCCTGAGTCAGTAGGTCTAGGTTAGGACTCTAGAAGTTGCATTTCTCGTAAGTTCTCCAGCAATGCAGATGCCACTGGTCTAGCACCAGCTAATCTAAGGTAGGCCCTGATACTTAAACCTTCTACCAAGGCTTATTCTTCCATTATCTCGTATAATCCCACGGAGCAATTCTAATTGTATAGTTTTCTCAGGAAAGCCTTTGACTGGGATAAAAATGTCCATTCGAATTACTTCATAGCTATTCCTTAGTGACCTAGGGAAAAAAAAAAAATTTTTTTTTATGTTAAATATCTTTCTTTGCTATTTAGTTCATGTACATATGGGCTGCCTCTTCTCCCATTACTTGGGAATATATATAATGGTCAATTATTTTTAAAAAAGGGTACATACATGTAAAGTATTTTACTCATGCTATTGGCCTTGTGTGAATAACATGTGAAATGATGGATTTAACATTAGCCCTTGAAGTCTTTTTTTCTCTCTCATCTGTTCTGACTAGGAAAATAATTGTAGCTTTAGTCTAAATAGGGAAATATCAGCTGTTCTTCCTGTCTTCTAGATAGCTCCTGTAGTCTAGCCAAACTATCTGGCTTTCGGATTAGACAGTTTTTGTAAAGAGAAAAAAATAGTTTCCTGAGAATCATTTTTAATTATCATTCCCTGTCCTGATGAAAGGCTTTTCTAAAAGCCCAAACTCCATTCAGGATTCTTCCCCACTCTTTGTCATCACCTATCCTTCCCTGACCCGACTCACCCCTCCGGCAGCCAGGGATTTAAAAATATGTTGGAGGATTTTAATGGTGTCTGCTGAGTAGAATTGCATTCTTCTATGTAACACTCGGACTCCAAGCAGAAAGATAGTATGGTCTGTCTAGCTGTTTGTAATTAGTTTCACGATACTGTTTTAATTGTGGCATAGCTTAATCACTGGCTGCACACAGACCATGCCACCGAGTTTAAATAATTATGGGGACTTGATAACACAGTGCTTTGAATTCATGTCAGGCCTTTTTTCAACAGTCTCCACACTTTAAAAGGAGAGAGAGCAAAGAAGGACAGCCAGTTCATGTCAGCATTGGTCATTTTCTGCACCTTGTCAGAACTGGCCAGGGTAAGTATATATATATATATATATATATACATATATATATATATATATATGTAAATATGTATATATATAAATTTATTTCAGGTCATCTTGTACCTGCCTAAGGAAGCATTTTACCCAGTACTCAAAGATTCTCTTCATTCATTCATTCATTCATTCATAGTAGTATGCCTACTATGTACAAAGTGCTGTTCTAAACTCTTAACAATAAACAAGTTAAGCAAAATTCCTACCCTTATGGTACTGACATTCTAGATGTAAGGGAACTGACAATAAAAAAAACAATAGAATAATGATTTCAGATATGATTAGTCCTATGAATAGAACAAAGCAGGGTTGGGGAATAGAGAATGACTAAAGTGGGGACATTTTAGGTGGACTGGGAACTGTCTTTTTAAGAAGATGACATTTGAATAGAATCCTGATGATGAGAGGGAATTAGACATGTGAAGATTTGGGGGAAGGGAATTCTAGGCAGAAGGAAGAGAAAGTGTAAGGCGCTGAGTCTGTGATGAGCTTAGTGGTTCTGGGAGCGGCAGGCAGGGCAGAGGGACTTGAGCAGAGTGAGGAAAGGATAGAGTTGTTGGCGCTGAGGCAGAGGCGGAGGCCAGGCCAGAGTTCTCAGGGCAATACAATAGGATTTTAAGATGATGGTAAGAGGGTTTTCATTTCCTGATATCCATTTTTAAATCTTTTTTTTTAAATTTTTTAATTGTGTTTGTCAGAGAGAGATAGAGAGAGATAGAGAGACAGAGAGAGAACTGAACTGGGGGAACTCCCCAGTTCAGCACATGGGTCCACACGGGCTCTGGCTGGGATTCAATCCTCGGTCCCCGGGGCTGCAAAGTGAGCGCTTAACCCACTGAGCCATCCGGCTTCCCCATGATATCCATTTTTAAGAGATCACTCTGGTTAAAGAGATATTAGAGTTGTATGCAAGAATTGAGAAGGAACTGACTAAGATCTTTCTTTAGATATGTTTAAGATAGGTATGATATATCTAAGTGGGCTGACTAGATGTACCATTTTAAATGGGACAGGAAACAACCATTTCAAATGGTGCATATGATCAGCCTAGTGAGACGAGGCTGACCATATGTACCATGTGAAACAGGACAGTGCTGTTGTTTTCTATCCCATTTAAAATGGTACATCTGGTCAGCCTATCTAATAGACAGTTGAAAATATAAATTAAGAATTCAGGGGATAGGTCAGAGCTGGAGATCCATCTGTTGGGGTCCTTGCTGTATGCATATATAATAGTATTTATTGTCTAAGTTGGATCTATGGCAAGTGGTAAGATGAGGTGATGCAAAGGAAGTATACAGCATTACCCTACCCAAAAAGAGATTTAAAAAATGTTATCTTTCTTTATGATGCATGTAATGAATAATAGAAGCTAACATAAAATGTGACTTTAATACTATTTTTTTTTTTTTTGTCCATTGGTTTCTTTAGTAGCAAATAGACCAAAATTAAAATACTCAAATATTTTATACAGGGTCTGGCAGAAGTAACACCCCCTTTTTTATGAGTTGGTAATGTTCCAGCAGAGCATTACTTCTGCAGGACCCTGTATTTCAAAGGAGCTACTTGGGAGGGCTAGCCAAGTGGCCCACTGCTGCTGCCATAGTTTAGAACTTTCTTGGAGGGACTAGGACTCTCTTTTAAATTTTCTGTGACACCCAAGAAAGTCAGTCTAACTTTTGCATAAAATTATATCTCTTTTTTTTATAAAAAAATTGAACTGGCTTAAAAATTTACCTGCTATTGAACTGGTAACCAAAAAAAAAGATAAAACCAAATATTTCCTCAGAGGGAGCTAATTTGATACCACTAATGATTTAAAAATGACTTTGTCACTTGCTTTGGAAATTCTCAGACCAGTGTCTGGATATATTATAAGCAGTAAGGAGATGACTGGAAGTTGGAACTTCAAAACCTCCTATGTGATAACACTGAAGAAAATGCTGTTTATTTGGATTTAAATATTTTTTAGTTCATTCATTTATTTACTTACTCATTTATGAAAAAAAAAGACGTGTATTATCTGCCATGTGACAGTTTTCTAGGTAGTGAAAAGGCAGTTAAAAGCAACACCAAGAATAAGACAATGCTAGTTTTTAGGACTTCATCTTTGGCCTAAAATATTAGGGTATTTTAGTCTTCAAAAGCACATTTTTTGCAAATGGCTCAATTTATCAATTTTTTGAAACAAATAAAAATATTCAAATAAAGGAATAAATTTAACTTTACTTTTGCCATCCTCATCCATTTTCCTCTTCCTATCATTATTTCCAGAAACTTAATTCTCAACTTGTGATTTTTCTGTCTAAAGTAATCTGTTCCTGTATGCTCTAAAATCTCCCTCAGGCATGGAACACCCTCTTATTTTTCTTTCTCCCCCATTTTGTTACTAGAAGGTATTGACAGTTCTCTGGGATAGGATGCTAATTTAGCAATTAATTCATAGTATGATGTAAATTATTTGATGCTGATATTTTTTTTGCCTGAATTTTTATTTTAACAACAGAACAAGCCTTAAATAAAAGAAATGCATCTGTAATGGTGAAAATGAAAACGTTTGCAAGTAATAAAATGGTATATTTCTTGGCGGAGCTCCTTCTCCACATCTCTGAAATTACAGCCTGTACAGTTTACTTAAATTGCCAGTCGTAATCTCTAGGAACAAGAAACTTCATTGCCCCTAGATGCTACTATTTCTTTTTCTTTGTACGAGATATTCCACAGCCCTCCCATACTGTATACTGTATTAACACTTGATCCTCATAGCTTTGCAAGAGCAAAGGGCCAAATTTTGCCTTGACCTTTGTTCAGCGGGAAGGTGTCTACCCACTGAGAGGGGCTCCCCATCACCACAGCTCCTTCAGCCTGTGCAACATATGATTACAATCAGCTTCACTTGTTCCCTGTTCTCTCAGCATCTGTAGTGGCAGCTGGCACATCTCCCACTTCATCAGGAAGTGTATTCAAGGGTATCTGGGTAGAAAGTGCCCCCAGCAAGCATTTCTTCATATTGCAAAACGAAGAAGCAAGGCTTCAGTGGGAGGTATTCATGTCTGGGGTTAAGTAAGGTAGAGTATAGTCGGGGAGATCTCCCATCACCAAAGTGACTTCATCATCAGTGAGACCAGTAAAAACAATCTATTCTTTTTTTCTGGCAGACTGTCATTTCTTTGACTCTAGTTTTAGTCTGAAAAGGGATGGACTGAATTATGCGATTTGCACAGCCCTTGTTTGTTTTCTAAATTCTCAAGGAGAATTGCTCTCATACCATGGGTTTCCCTAAAGACCAACAGTTCTGATTACCATGGTTTACTTTTGTGTACAGTTTTTCTGCACTTTGCCTCTGAACACCCATATCTACCTATCCAGCAGTTAATAGGAAAATTCCATTGTGCCAGTTGTAGGTTTGCTCTTTTTTTTTTTCACCTGAGACAACCTTTATGGTTTACCACCTGCCTTTACCTTCTATCTTCTGTACTAAGGTGTACTTTCGTGCCAACGAGAGTGGTAATAATGATCAGTACATGTCAGAAACGTTTGAAAACATTCTGGTTAATCAGAAAGCTACGTCTCATGAGGTTTTAGATCATGTGAAAATAACCATGGCCCGGAGAACTAACTCTCCTTCAACAATTTCTCCTCGGGGAAGAGCTTTTTGGGTGACATCTCTCCAGGCCATTCATTTTTTTTTTTTTTTAAGATTTGTTCTATGTTTTTGACAAAGACAGACAGACAGAGACAGACAGACAGACAGACAGAGAGAAGGGGGAGGGCCCAGAGCAGTCTCCATAGTTGTACAGCATCAGTTTTTGACATAATTTCATTCCACACATGTGGGGGCGGGGCTACACAGGGGGGGAACCAGGTCGGGGGCCGGCAGACACACCCCTGCAAGCCAGGGGCCTCCCACATGGGAAACTCACCCCAGTTCAGCATATGTGTTCACATGTGGTGGGGCAGGGACTAGATCCTCAGACCCTGGGGCTACAAGACGAGCACTCAACTTCCAGAGCCATCCCGGCCTCCCTAGGTGATTCGTTTTTTTGTCTTCTAACTTTTTCGTATGCTGTGTGTCTAGTAAACAGAGCCAGAAGTGTTGTTAGCCTTCCACAGTCTCTGGCAGATGTTAAGATAGATGTGACTCTTGAAGAAAGATTCAATGGAGTTTGATATGTTTAAGCAAACTAACAATTACTGAGTGCTTACTTTGTGCCAATCAATATACTAGGAATTTCTGCAAGTATTATCTCATGCCATAAAGACTCAATTTTGTTTCTGTTTGTTAGTTGGGATATAGATTTCATGTGGTTTTATTCAAGTCTTATTTTTATTAATTTGGTCTGAAATGTTACCTAGGTACTTTTGTACTTGAGGGAAAGTATATTTAGTGCTCTAAAAGAGAAAGAGTGGCAGGAAATAATTTGAAACGAGACCTGTTCAAGAAGTACACAAGTAAATTCAAAGTCCTCAAACACATCTAGGTGACAGAATTAGGGCAACTAGAGTCAAGCGAGCTCTCAGGGAAATTTCAGGAGTTTGGTGCTGGGGTAGCGGCCCTGCTCATCGATGTTTCTAGGCTTCCCCCTTTGACAATGCTCTTGTGCCATATAACATACGAGCAAGCCATCCTCATAGTCAGACTTATTCCCCACGTTCCGGAAGCCACAGGTGGCCACGTGACTTGCTGTGGCCAGTGAAATGGGAGCAGCATTGAGAAGTGTCTCCTCAGCTCTTCAGGCTGGGCCACGTCTTCCCATCTCCCAGCCTGAGCGTCGGATCACATGCCAGCCTGAGTCTTGCGTGAGGATAGTGGGGAGCCAAACTCACTACTGACCCAATATAGCTTGAGTGTGACGTACACTTTTGCTGGTATCAGACATTGGATTTGGGGATTGTTTGTTACTGTAGCACAACCTAGATTATTCCAACTCATGTGGGGACCATCCATCCAGAAAGTGGAAACCCAAAATCGCCTTCCTGAATTGATCTGTTTCTGTCATCTGAGTGATTTAGCCATTAGTTTGAATTGACCAAGACCCTTGTGATGATTTGATCACCACGTAAGAGGTCTGTGCACTCAGTCTGCTTCCAGTGAAACACCAGTCATGCTGCTTTCCACCTGCAAAGACTTGAATGAATGATTTCATCAGAGTGTCAGTTTTCTCATTTGAAAAATGAGGATAATAGTAGTGCCTACCTTAAAGGGATATTGTGTGGTGAGATAAAATGATGTATGAAAAACACCTAGCATGGAGGATATCACTTTGTAAGGTCTTGGGGACAAAGGGGGAATGGGAAATGACTATAGTAATTAATGGGTGTAATGTGTTTGTCAACCAAGATGAATAAATGTGAGAGGTGTGCTGGACATTATTGCACCTCCAGTCAACAATGATATATAGTACTTTTAGGCATTAGTTAAGAGGGTAGACCTCACATTAAGTATTCTTTCTACAATAGTAATTAAAAAATAAATGTTAGCTATCATTCTATTACCTCGTGCCATTTGAGACAGACTTTATGGAGCCTATCTTTTTAGAGACTAAGTGTCTGGGGCTGACCAGATGTGCCATTTTAAACAGGACAGAAAACAATAGTACTGTCCCGTTTCAAATGGTATGTGTGGTCAGCCTACTGACACCTTGAATTTAGCCAAGTGAGACTAGGCTGACCATACATGCTGTTTGGTACAGAACAGTACCGTTGTTTTCTGTCTCACTTAAAACAGTACATCTGATCAGCCTAGATAACTGGTCTTTCAAGTCCCTTCCATCTCTACAACTTTATGCTTCTATGAAATACCTTGCTTTCTTGTCTCTAACTTTTTCTGAGAGCAGCTTAGTTGTGGTTTGAGCTTTGTGGTGCCTGTGGGAACTGATATTTCTGGAGTTTCTCTGGCTTAGCAAGAAATCCATCTACAAAAAATCAATTTATTCAGCCTCAACTTTCTCCTGCTTGTTTTACTCCATCATTCCTTGAAGTTGTTCCAGAATTCTATTTGTCTTTGTAGTTGCCTGCTTCTTTCTCATTCTGAAATATGTTTTCCTTTTCTGGCTTTTGACACTGGACAGTATAAATTTTCCTTTTAAAAGACTTGCCCGTGACTATAGTAAATAAGACCAGGAATATGTCAGGGAAATTTCCCCAAGAGATTATGGAGGTTTTTGATTGTGAGTGTTTTAAGATCTTCTAGAGACACTGAAGAGTGGAGAGGAGAAAAGCTTGTTGTCAGACACATATTGGCTTTAACATTAGACCAAAACATTTCATATGCACATATTTGCAGAAGTATTTCTGGTTTGCTGTGCATATTTGCCAGTGTTCTCTCTAGGAAAGAATGCATTGCCTCCTGACAAAGTTGTCATCATTGGTTAAAAATGTTTTGTTAAAATATACAAGTATAGTCTCAAATATTTTATTGGTGTGGTTGGAACAATGACTATTGTTTTGAAATGTACATATGGATTGTGAAGCTGTGAACAGGACTGTGCAAGGAAAATGGCATGGTCTAGGATGGAGGAAAAGGCTGGGACCTGTGTCAGATGTGAGCAGGTAATGCCAAGGTTATTTGTAGAAAAGATGATGAAGGGGGAGGGTGGTTGTATTCCTTTGACAAGAGTCTGAGAGATCAGGGAGCTGGGAAGAGTAGAGGGCAGGAAGAGTGAGCCTAGGGGTTGGGGAGGAGAGAAAAACAGGCAGGAAGAGGGACAAGATCAGAGAGGATACAGAAAAGGGCAGAGCTGCAGACAAAGCCCTCAGGACCAAAAGCCAGAGAGAATCCCAGTTCGTTTAGTCCAGAGACAGGGAAAAGGACATCCTCTAAAGGGACCTAGATGGTGAGCAGGAGGGAGAAAATAGGTATCAGGAAAGAACTTAGCTTCTCTTGGGACCCAAAGAGCTAGGCCTGCCCCTGCTCCCTCCCTCCCTCTATCGCTGCCCTAACCCTTTTCATCTGACAATAGCTTAACCTGGGACTGGAAGGTGGAAATGGGACAAACTGCCAGAAAGGAGAGAGAACCTGAGTCTCCAACCTAGAAGAGAGACGGGAAAGGCCTGGAAGGAAGGCCGGCACACTAACCATGGGGCCTGCAGTGACAGTTCATGCCAGGAAGGGCTTGTCTCCTGCCTTAAAAGCACTCCTTTATTGAGTGAGTGAGTGTGTAGAGTAGGAAGCATTGAACTTGAGTTGAGCTTATGGGCAGCATGGCATTCCATGGAGACCCTGAAATTTCCTCACAGGTGGTAAAGTGCCTTGTTCAGAGTTGGTGCCCAGTGGATGCTGTGAGGGAGACAACCACAGACACCAAGTCCAACCGCAGACACAGGTGGACAGAAAGGGCAGGAGAAGTGTCCTGTGCTGGAAAGCAAGTGTCCATGGGGCATTTCTCCCCCCAACCCCAACCCTCAGATTAGGTGAGTGACAGGGAACTCTCTGATTGGTAAATCCATCACACAATGTAGGCTGCGTTCACGTGATGGAACTGTGTAATTCACTGGAGCATTACCATCGTTTAGGCTACATTAGAGGGTCACTGAAAATCCAAAGCATTTATAGAAAGAGTTTGGAAAACAATCACTGCTAGACAAGATTCCAGAATCTCCTGTCAATTCAATGTCATGAACCCCTAGGTAATTTTTTTCTTGTCATCTCTATAAAGATTGAATCAGATGTGATTTAGTTTTAAGGGACTTTGATTCCCCTACTTTGGGTAACTAGACCCCAAGAATCTCTTGACTTGCCTCTCTCCTTCTGAGGGGAGCTTCTCAAATGTTTTCTGGGAAGATGGCCTTGGGTGCTGTTACCTCAATCTCTAGTTCTCCACACATTAGTAATATGTCCTTAAGGAAAGTGCCTTATGTAGCTGAGCTTCAGAGTGCTTGTTAAAGGAGTACTACGGCCCCTCCCGCATAGAGGAGTTCCATGAACTGATAACGTGGACCTTGGAAAAGGCTTGATCTGGCATAAGAAGTCCGCTAATAAATGTTTCCCTTCTCTCAGCATGCCAGTATCTAGTATGTCTTCTTTGCCCCAGAAACCTTGGGGGACCTTGCCCCAGAAAAAAGCATGTTTGTGTGAGGATCTCAATGACTGCACACAGGAGACGGGTTTTCTCCTAAATAACTGAATGGGCACAAGCAATGGACTGTCGTTTTCACCCACCCCTCCCCCAGCTGTAGACCTCTTCTTGGCACTCTGGCTGCCCAAAGTATTAAGTCACTAACCCCTCCATGAGTCCAGCCAGGACTGGGTATAAGAATTGGTGAAAATGGGCACAATTACATGCATTTTCTGTGACTTCCCAGGGAAGTCATGGTTTGAGAGTAGATATGCAAAGAGTAGAAAATACCTGTATTTGGAAGAAAATAAAGGAAACCTTCTAAAGATTGTCTTTTGCCACTGGACTAAAATTCATTGATTTGAATGTATAAGAGCCTATGTGATGTGGCTGCTGCCTACCTCTCCCACTTCATTTTAATCTTCTCACTCCATTGCCCACCATGTTAGAGCCTATAGGTGACGCTCATTCTCGCTTTAAGGGATTTATACTAGCTGTTCCCCTGCCTCGCAATGCTTTCCCTCTAAATGTCCACATGGCTTACTGCCCTCATTTCATTTGGGGCTCTGCTCAGATGCTCCTTATCAGTGACACTTTTCCTGTTCACCTTATATAAACAGTACTACGCCATTCTCTTTTCTCCCCCTGAACCATGCTTTGGTTCCTATCACAGAACTAATACTACTAATATATTGCATATTAGCTATTGCATATATATGTGTGCTTATTATCTGCTCCTCTCTAACGGAATGTAATCTCCATGAACACAGAAACTATTTTCTTTGTTATTATATCCATAGAGCGTAGAATAGTGTAGATGCTCAAATATTTGTTGAATAAATGATTTAATTAATTGATGACAGAGATAAGATGACTATCTTCCTAGTTCTGAATGGCAGAGTTGTTGCTATCTTTCAATTTCTTTGCCATTCAGAATTTTGCCAATGGCTTCTCTCTGAGAATGCTTTTATGTTGATCCCTATTCTTCAGCAACTACTCCCAGACCTCCCTTCTGAAAACCTCATTTCCATTTCCTTTTCCATCATACTGCTGACTTCTATTTTTAAAGAACATTTTCTTTTCCAAGTGGTATATTTTGAATATATATTGAATAGCCAATAATGGTTGCATAAAGATGCGAGAAAGGGTCTTATATATTGGTTATCAGCCAACATTCTGATTAATGTATCATTTGCTTCTGCATATCCATTTTTGAAGCTATTCTAAAGCTTTTGCTTGGTAGTTTCATTATCAGAGTGTACCCACTACACCTCAGATGGCTGGCTCTAGTGAAATAGACACAGTATTCAGCTAATTCTTGACTGTCCATTGGGGCAATAAAGTGGTTTGCTTCTTTATTTGTTCTATCTAAACCACCCTGTTGCTTCAAGATTTGTCCAGAAACTCCTACTGTTTTTCCAGGCCTTGTTGACTTTTCCTGTGAGCTCATTTCATATATGTAGCTTCTAACTTGTGTTTAAGCCCTTACTATATAATGTTAGACATTCTATTTCAGGAGAGTTTCAAACTCTTTTCTGTCTCCACATAGTTATCTGTTCACACATTCTCATCACCAACAAATCTCTCTTGCCAGTGACCATCATTGTGGGAGAGTTTGACATACCCCACTGCATTCTATTAAGACCTCTGCCTATTTTCGTTTGTCTGAATTGTCTTCCACAACTAGCTTGCAACTTCTAGGATCCTTGATTACATTTCATGTTTTCCTAGGATTCCCCTAAACAGTGGCTTACCATCTGGAATAGTGCTGGGCACGTAGTATGCACTCTTTTCAACAAAAAGCAATTGATTGATCCTTTTTATTGATTCCATATTGAGGGTTTTACTGAAATTTAGGTGAGTCATGTGTGTTTGAATATCTTCCCTCCTGTCATAAACTTTCAGTAAGCTATACTGCTTCTAATCTGTTCTCAAATTGATGTCAAGACTCTGCAAAGTGAGTGGGCCTACAGCTCCATAGAAAATCTAGTTTTGATTCTGCAAGCATGAACTCCATTTCAAGTATGGCAAAGACCAGGCCTCCATACCCCAGGCCTCTTCCAGCCCAACCTCTGGGGAAGGGAAAATGCCACTGGAGACTGAGTTCAACAATGTGGGCAATCAATCAATCAATCAATCAATCATCATTCATACCTATGTAATGAAGTCCCAGTAAAAACTCTGGACACTGGAGCTGGGTTTCCCAAGTTGGCAGTACTCTGTTCATATGGTCACACATTGATGCTGGGAGGGGAACGTGTCCTGAGGACAACAGAAGTGTTTGTATTTGGAACCCTCCTAAACTTTCTCCCATGTGAATTTTTCTTGTGTTGGTTCTATTCCCTTCCCTGCAAGAAATCAGGGTCATGTGTAGAGGCACTTACAAGGCATTCTGGGAGTCTTTCTAGTGAATGATCAAGCCTGCAGTGGTTTGGGGCATCCCCGGAACCTGTAGTTAGTGTCAGAAGTGAGGCCAGTCTGGGAGATTGTGCCCTGAGATTGCAGTTTAGCTAACTCTGGTAAGGACATCCCCACATTGACCTGAATTACAACTTAATGGTGTTGAAGTGCGGGAGAGACAGGGCTGACTGTTGCTTGTGTTCTGACACTTTTCCACCCACTTTGACAGTGCTGCCTTCATTTCAACAGCCTTTCCCAGCTTGCGGATCTTCTTTCCACAATGCCACTCACCTTGTACTTAGCCTCTCCAAGCCCCAGGCTTCATGGAGTTAGGCTAGCTAGGAAGAGCTGCTTCTCGCCTCACTGCCAAGGTTCTCTAAAAGTCAGACCTGGCTCCCTGGGACTCAGGGGTGACCGCTGGTCACTGTTCCTCAAACTTCAAACTGCCCTCACTCCCCTCAGATATGGCCAGAAGGTAAGGTGACCAGATTTTAACATTGGTAAAGTGGGACACCATTGACCAGGGGGGAGGGAGTTCTTGATTAAAAATTTGGTCTATCTCCCGCCGTTCCCTAGCTTGTCGTGCATTCTTTCCAAAAATCAGGACTTTTTTAAAACGCCGCGGGATGCGGGACAAATTGTTAAAAATCAGGACTGTCCCGCCAAAAGCGGGACTTCTGGTCACCCTACCAGAAGGCCACCAGAGGAGGTTATTGGGTGCCTGAGGACACTGGCTTTCCTTTGCATTAAAAACTGTTTCTACCCATTCTCAGCACTTCATGAAGTTGCTTAGCCAGGTGTTTTATAAGTGTGATTGATCATAAGGCTCACATGTGGCTCTTGTTAATCTTTCAGATTCTTAGCCTGTCTCATGGACATTTTGACTGTAGTTCTGAATTCTGGCTCAGGAATTTGGGTCAATTTAAGTAAGTGCCCCAGTTTTCTTCGAACTACCAATTGTACCCATGAGCCTGGACTTTTCTGCTTCGTATCTACTTCTAACTTTCAGTTACCATCCTGTGTATTATTCTTGTCCCTGCTGGTGTGAGGAAACAAATGAGTCGGTTTCATGTGCCCTGTGTGTGGGAGCCATGCCCTCGCCCTGGTGCTGAGGCTGCCATCCTCCCACCCAGCCTTATCGTGGCCAGCCCTCCTCTCTGGCATCTCTGGCACCAGGATCTTTCCTGTGCCCTCTCCCAGCACCTGTAGTCTTGCCACACGCAGATAGATGGATATCAAATATGATGACCAACTCCACGAACCACTTCATTTAATTCAATAAACATTTACTGACTTGAGTTATGTCCCAGGCACTGTGCTAGGTGCTGGCGGGATGAAAATAGGAAAATACATCCTCATGGTTTAAAGGGTGTGCTGACACTTAAAGAAACAGCCATAATATGGTGTGATGAGTGCTTTAGCAGAAGCACGGACAAAGTGCTATGGAAACGCAGATGGGGGAGTGATTAATTCCTCCTGGGAAGGGTCAGGAAAAGTCACAGAGAAGAGTTTACATTGGGAAGGTGACTGAAAGTTCTCTGGGGGGAGGGGAGGAGGGGGAGGGCATTCCAGGCAGAGAGCTAAGCCGGATCAAAGCCAAGGAGAGTGAGTGCTCGTCGTGCTCAGACAACTTGGACTGAGTACCCCGGTGGACCAAGAGCAATGTTTTTTCCAAGTGTCCTCAGGATATCTTCACTGTAGTTCCCCCAGGGAGCCTCCAACTATGCTCGTTTCAAGGCTCCCACTGCAGACTTACTGATTTAGAATCTCACAGGTGGAGGCACAGCAATTTTTATTCTTAGCAAGCCCCTGAGATTTTTAAACTGATCAAAGCAATGGTTCTCTACCTCAGTAACCTGTAATCACCAGCGGGGATTTTATAAAATATTGATGCCTGAGTCTCACCCTCAGAGAGTTGCATTTAATGGGTCTGAGGTGTGACCTGGGAACCTGAAATTTTAAGGCTCCCTTGGGGATTCTGATGTGGAATCCCCTGCACCCAACTTGAGAACCGCAAAACTAGACAATCAGATGCAAGGTGAAACAGGTGCACAGAGCACTGCTATAGATTATGATGAAGTTGTAAGAAATTTATGAAAGGTTTTTCATACCAGGTTGTGGAGTTTGATTTTGACTTTATAGCCAATGAAGAGACAGTGGATCTGGCTCCTACAAGCTACACTTCTGTTTAGGTCTCATTCGATGGTGGTATTTGGAAACAAGACCCAATCTGGATGGATGTTCTCCTGGGTGCTTGTCTGCATGAAGTGGCTCAACTGTGCCCGAGGATAATTGTTCTTTCCTGGTAACTGGGCACTGGATATTCCTGTTACTTCCTTCAGAGATTCATTGGGCACCTATCCTACTTCCTCTGTTGAAAACAATCTCCATCTGTATGCCAGATGAATTTGAGTCATTCCAGGCTTTACGGAGGCAAAACTGCAGGGAGGTTGATGGTGGGGTTTACTCATTCACATAGTCTCCATTAGGCTCCGAGGCCCAAGATATAAACTTCAGCCAAGTCCCAGACATTCAACAGAAGGAGACGTGTTGTGTAGATTATGGTGCTTTTGGATCATGGAGAAGAAGTTTTGGGATGGTCCACAATAGCACAGAAGAGGGAGAGGTAGCAGGTGATGGAGGAAGTATAGGAAAACAGCCAATCACCACCCCAGGATGAGGTCCTAGGACCTGAGTGGGCCAACTTGATCAAGATAAAATCAGATATTTCATGGGTACAGGCATGAAGGGAAAAGAAAAGAGGGGAGAAGTCCCACGCATGAACTACCTGAAGGCCCTACCTAGCAGCTGGACATTCAGAGCTCACTGAAGTCTCTCTATCTTAGAGTCTCCCTGATTTTCTTCCTGTTTCTTCCTTCTTCTGCATTCTTCCTCCCTTTCTTTAACCCTCTGCATCCTCACTATCATAGTGCTCCCAGGAGCAACCAGCAAAGCCTACCAGACTCAGAGGTTTTTAATAAACCCAAGTCACAGCCTTTGTTAAATCTTAGAATTGAGAAAAATGTGGGAAACGCTTTGTTCCAACCCCTTTGGAAGTGAAGAAACAGAGACCCAGAGAGAAGAAGTGACAGCCCAGAAAGGAGATGATCACATAGCTAGTCAGCAGTAGAATTAAGACAGACCCATGTCTTCTGACCCTTTCTCTGAACCTGTGTCTGAGCTGTTGCCACTGTGGTAAACTTTTATGTTTTGCATGCTTTGAGTCATAAATTTTACATTCATCATGCTTGGGTCCTACACCCACTTTGTAAGAAGTCTGCTACAATTAGTCCCTTGTGTTTGCTAAGTCAACTGAAGAAGAAAAGCGCTTTGCTTAAAAATACAAGTTTCACCAGAAAAGAAGTAGAAATTCACAACTAGAGAATTTCAGGTCTCATAATTTTAGGCTATACAGGGCTGTCTGGAAAAAAAAAAATCCAGCCATTGTCAATATAGTGATAATGGTTACATGGCTGAATAATTTCCAGACAGTCCTTGTATGATTAGAATTTTCATGTAGTAGATTCTATGATTACAGCTTGCCATTGTCATGATTTAGAGTCCCAGAACTACTCCCCTGTGACAGGAGAGACTTTGATGGTTCTCTGGGTGAGTGCAAGAAAGGACTTTAATTGGCTATACTACTATGGTACTTTGCACTTGCTTCCTTTCTAAGTCTCCTAACCTTATCTTCTGATGCTCTCACACGAGGATGTAGAAGATAAGCTCACTGCTTCACTCACAGTGCAGTAAAAGGTGCTTCTGGCTGTGGTTTCATGGAACCTGGGAACCCAAAGTGGTGTTTAAATTTCAGGCATAATCACTCAAGTGTTATTTGTTGAGATGAGTTGAGATGAAATCTGCAGACAGGCGCTGAATTACAACTGGGGCAACCTTGGACAAGTCATTTCTATTCCCCAAGCTCATTCTTTTCTCCTACAACATAGCAGATAAGAACCCCACAACCTCTGATGTTCCTTCCCACTCAGAGATTACATATATTTTGGCATCTGTTTTTCAAAATATCCCAGAAATTTGGACCTCAGAGTGACTTTGAAGGTCAATTAGCCCAACCCACAGCTTGTTCAAGGCAGAGCCAGACTATTCAAAGAAGTAGAGATTTGGCAACTTTGTGGTTTGTGTAATAGTGAAAGTCAGCCAAGAAGAATAATTCAGATTAAAAATAATTTTAGGGCCAGAATTACTCTCTTTTGCTCAATATCCATCAAGTTAATGAGAAAAAGTTATGTCTCTGATTTTCTTCTTTGTTTTCTACTGATGTATAACTTATGCACAGTAAAATACACAAATCTTAAATGTACAGCTTGATAAATTTTTACATATGTATCCATGCATGCTACTACCTCCCAAGATAAAGAACATTTCAACACCTGGAGAAAGCTCCCTCATGCCCTCTTCCAGTCCCAAGGATTAGAGATCTAGTTTCTACCACCATAGGTTGGTTTTTCCTAATTTTGAACTTTATATGAATGGAATTAAGTCTGACATTTTTACTCAACATTATGTCTAAGATTTATTCATGTTGTTTCATATGTCAGTTAGTTGTCTTTATCTTTAAGAATTATATTTGAGTCATATGACTATGTCACCTTGTATGACTACTACCACAGTTTAAGAACTCACCAGTGTAGAATATTAACTACAGTCCAATAGAAAAAATTAGATTTGAGTTCTAATCATAAGTTTACTGGTTTTGTGAACTTTTCTTTCAGTCAATTTTTCTCATTTGTGAATGAAAAGGTTGGGTTAAAGAATCACGAGCAATTTTCTAACTCTAAAGTTTAACAAATCATATATTAATCCCAGGCTCATTGCAGTTGGAAGATAGTTACAACCAAATATCTGACAAAGTACTTGCTTCTCAAGAATGTATAAGGGACTCCTACAAATCAATAAGCAAAAAAATAGACAACCCAACTAAAAACAGGAAATATGCTCTGTGTGTGTGTGTGTGTGTGTGTGTGTGTGTGTGTGTGTGAGAGAGAGAGAGAGAGAGAGAATGAGAATGAGAAAGAGAGAAACTATTGTTATGATAGAGAAGAAATTTCCTGATTGGGAAATCTTAGGGTACAATGACTATGTACCCCAAGCAGGTGCCAAAAAATGTATACACATTTTAAGAAAGGAACATACTGTATTAAAATTATACTACTCAATATGTATACTGGTAACAAAAGATGAATGAATACATGTCCTTTTTTACTTCTGCAATTATAAGAGGTGCTCAACATGTTTACCATCCATGTCTAGACACTTTGGATTATGGTGAACTACTGCTTGAGCATCATTGACCAGTGTCCACTTGTAACTCTGTGCATGCCGTTTTAAATTTACCAAGCATCTCAAACTTATCACAAATGCATGCAATTTTTAGGCATTTTGGAGGTTCTGTTGCATACTGACACCTCCATTGTCGTTGTACTTCCACAATGTTCTCAAATTTCAAATACCACTTCTAAATTATCTTGCACTCCTTGAACAATAACTGTGCTTCCACCGTTTTCTTTGACTGTCCTTCCTGTTGCATGGTGATCCTAGCATTTGATTAATGCCTTCTTTTGAGTGAACATCATACTGTGTATTGCTATCATAATTCAGTTCAACTTCGAAAAGTAATACATAGATAACATTTCTTAAAGTGTGTATACCTATTTTTGGCACCCCCGGTATTTTGGTGCTCAGAAACACTTGGTTATCTACATGCTGATTTTTAAAAAAGTATCTCTTTGTGTTGTTTTCTATAAGGGAGGTACCACATTTAATTTTAATGACTGCATGAAATGCACCAAATAAAAGGACTTCAAAAACTGTAAAGCTCTCTGCAAATGAAAAGCATTATTATTATTCCAGATACAATATGAATGCAGCTGACATCAACTGCCATTCATCCCAGTTGCAGGTGTAACAACCAACTGAGTTATTTTCCTTTGTTCCTTTGCCATGGCCAAGGGAGAATATCTGAGCCCAAGGCACAAATAACAGCTGTGATTTTAATTGAGACTTTTGAGCGGATAAGCAAGGTGCACACTGAACGCATAGCAACAGATAGATTTTCACTTGGGCAGCCACATTATTATTTCCTCAGATTTTGAAAAGGGAAAGTTTTAACAGACCTCTTGGAAGTGACCCTTGTTTTTCCCCCCACCTGTTCGCAGTTACTGTCACCGAATGCGTCATCTCTCTCCCACACACAGTGGGAAAACAACTTTGCCATCCAGAGCAAAGAGAGTGTTTTGCTGTGTCAGGAATACAAGCGCCTGCGTATGGTTCATTGTTCACTTCCCAATTAGACTCCGTCCCTAGACACAGGAGTTTCTTGCCCAGACAGCCTGCCTGGGACCCTTATCATTGCAGCAGAAATAAATCTGTACGAGAGGCCACTGCAAACCAGAATTTTGCCAGAATGCTGTGGTCTCTGCTTTGCCCTTTTAAAAGATTTTGCAACTCGGGTCTAGCCTTAACAGAATGAGAAATTGTCCCAACAACATAATCAACTGAAATTGGTCAACCAAAGGGAATTTGCTTGTTCACTCCCATTTGCTGCCTGTATCTTCCGGGACCAGGACATCCCCATGGCTCTGCCCCTTGACCGGGGTGACTGACTGTTATTGGGCTTGTCTCTTTCCAGTATTGTGCATAGATGTGTTTGACTTTGTATTTGCCCATGAGTGTTTCCCTTAGGATAGACATAGCAACCCTATAGCGCCACACACAAACACACACACACACACACACACACACACACACACACATATCTAAATACTGTCATTGTAGAGTGAAAAGCGTTTCAGAGTCCTGAAAACCTGGATTTGAATCCTGGATTTATCACTGTTTCTGGATGATAAGCCTCAGCTGCTCTATCTATAAAATGGGGATAAAAATATAATACCTCCCTTTCTGTCAGGATTCTTGTGAAGTCAAGAGAGGCAATGCCTGTATACCTTCCCAGGGAGCTCTGGCCTGCAGTAGTTGCCTCATAAACAGTGAGTGGAATGATTGTGCAACTGGGTCCAATCACCCAGTGCAGGGAGGTAGCCCACCCAAGTTTTGCAGTAAGTTAGTGGCAGGCTTAGGATGAAAGCTAAGGCCCAGAGCTCTTTTCTATTTTAGACCAAAGAGGGTCATGTCCAAGAACTGCTTCTGCAGGTTTGGGGAGGATGCAAAACAAAACACATCAATGAGGTGAATTATGAAGCTTCAGTGACTCCTTAAACAGGGTGGCCTGTAGTTGATGGGCATGAAAGGAAGGTTTTGTTTTTGTTTTTATTTTTGCTTTTGAAACACTCATTTTCATTTCTGTTTTAGCATTTGTTTCCTATTCAGCCAGACATATCTGCGTTGCTTTGAGGAGTGTTACAGTTGTTAGTGATCCCCTGATTAGACAAAAGAGAAGAGGTGAGCTAAGGGCTGGGATGACAGGCCAGTCCTGAGGGCACCACATGGAGGGGAGCTGGTGAGCTTAGAAGGACAGTGTGCCCAGAGGTCTGTGCACTGGCAGCAGGGGAGTGCTCTGTTAACTGTGTCCCTCAGCATTTCCTATTGAGGACCTTCTGTAAACAGCTGCCTGCATGTCACTCATAGATTGTCAGCAGAAGGGATACCCTGCGATATTCCCAGATTTTGTTTGCCAAGCTCCACATGAGCGACCTATTTGGATATTTCCTTTTTTAATAACCAAGGACACTGACGAACGCCATGAAACACAGGCACCGTCCCTGGATGGTGACTGGAGTAGTGGAAGGAAGCCCACAGCATTTGGACGGCTGATGCACCAACCATCTTCATGACTTAGGTTTCATTTTAATTTGGGGGAGTTAGTAGCACGTGGCGATGGAGAGTGTGGTCTCTGGAGCCAGCTGCCTGCCTTGTATCCTGGTTTTCTCCTCCTGTTAGCGGGGAAACTTTGAGGAAGTTCATGACATTCTTGGCTTCCTCGTCTGCCCAATGGAATAATCACAATATCTGCCCCATAGGTTTTCCCTGATTAAATGAATTAATACACACGAAGGACTTAGAGCAATGCCTGATCCATAGTGTTCATAGAACACAGTAGCAGTTATAATTGTTCTTACAGTCTGTGCTCAGATACACTGGGGTGAAAACATGTGCATGTGTTCGCGTGCATACGTGTCTACGTGCCTACGTGCGTGCGTGAAGAAGGGGATTACAGAACTAACAAACTGACAGGTTTTTTACAATAACCAAGAGAGAAATTAAATTTTCACTGTCTCAACTTTCTGGGGTGGTTCATTCGATTTCCTAGTCATTGATTTGTATTTGCAGTAAAGAAATAATTTTTGAGCCTTTTGCATATGCTGCCAGGCACTGAGGATAAAATGACATAGAGGACAGACCTATCTCTGCCTTCATGTGGTTCACAACCCCAACCAGTCTCCTCCAACAACTCCTTTATCTGCTGGGGGCCCTGGGCCAATGTAGTGCTGGCAAACCCGGGGCCCTCCAGCAGGCCATCAAATGCATGCTATATGGCTTGAATAATGTCAGGGGAAATTTTCAGTTAGTCCCCTGGAGTGTGAGGACACCAGGATTCAGAGGCCAGACCAAAACGACATGAAGAGAAACAGAGAACTGGTCATTATCTGATAAATTTGGGTCATGTGAAAAGCCAAACCAAATTACTTTAGCCAAGGAAAAAGTGATTTTTTTTTTCTCTTCACATAAATTAGTAGTTTTGGTAAGATTTTGATGGGATCTCCCTTCTCAAGCTGCTTTATTCCACCAGGTATTTCCTAGAACCTAGTACAATGTCGGGGAAATGCAAAGATGAGAACTTTGAAGAAAATGACCAATCCATTCGCGGGATATTATTTGGAGAGCCAGGGCCTTGTTTCCGTACATGTATAGAAAACCGAAACAGGGCTCTTAGTTGTACTAAGTTGGCAGTGTGATCGTAAACCTAGTCAAACCTTAGAGGCTCTAATTCTGAACTAAATCTGACAGCTTCTCTTCATTGGTGAAACAAATGTTTTGAGTTTGGTGCTTTCTTATGTCTTTTTAAATTTTAAATTGTATTATAATTTGAATTTGTATTTGTAAGGCACAAGCAAATGAAGGAAATGCACTTTGATTTTTATGTTTTGAGCCATTGATTATCCTGTTAATAGACTTCAATGTATTCCCATCCTTGAAATGGTAATGAAAATAGCCTACATGTAATCTATAAAATCTTGTTAAATAGTGCAATGAAAATTTGTCACTTTGTCACCTAGCTGACCTTTCACAACCCCGA